>MU001786.1:0-120666 GCA_010093585.1 Melanomma pulvis-pyrius CBS 109.77 | reverse complement strand
TTGATATGGAGTAAGTAGTATATGAGACGTCAGACTGGAGGTAAGGCAACATGCAGAAATGGAAAAAAAATGTGTATACATGCAGCCTATCGACCTTCTTTGAATATTTTGTGTTGCACAGATGAAGGAGAAAAACTTCACTGGGAGGACGCTTGTAATACGAGGCAAACGAAAAGAGAAGAAAATGGATGTAGGAAAAAGATAGGGAAAGAAATTCACCCGGGAAACTATTCACATAATAAATTCGACGGAATGCCGTTCCCGATGCAACTCTCCCGCTAGATACCTATACACATCTCCTTGCCAACCAAAGGTATATGCCAAGAACAAAGACAATAGCCATCTCCACAGCACGCGAAAAAAATGTCCTCTGACTCTTATATCCAAAGTACAACAATATATAAACACGAACAAACAAGTCTGAAACCTTTCCGAGGCTCAAAAGAACAACGTTTATGGGCCCAACACGCCATGCACTCGAGGATACAAAACAAGACAAACCGGGCTGAACAGTTCAGAATCCATTCATTAACCCTGCAACCTAACGACCTCAAAGATGTTCGAAAGAAGCAGTGGCAACCCCAACCCTCCAAAAGGAGAACAAGAGAAAAGAATAAGAGTAAAACAAGGTTCTAACCCAACAGAGTCTCCGCAGCTAAACACTATCCGTCCCTCCTATTCATGTTTGTCCATTGTCTTAACCGTCCCCCCTCGTTATTTATCCATGATCCATCGTCATTCATAACCCCTACTCGCCCCCCAAGATTTGAGCACCAAACAGGTGTGTTTTCCGTTTGAAATGTGTTATTCCGCTGTAGCAAGAACGCCGTTGGTATCCATTGGACTGCCACCTGTTCCTCCTACTGCATTGCCCGACCCGTTTGCTCGTCTCCTCCTACTAGGGACCTTCTTCCGCCGGTCCACTTGTACGCCCTTGCCACCCTCTGCCACATCTACCATGTTCATATCGTCGTCATCGGGCCTGTCGCCATCCTCCCCACCGTGTTCATCCCAATACCGCCTCGTTTCGTCTAATTCCGTCATGTCCGCGGGTCTCATCCGCAGCCACTTCATGCGTGGTCCTGATCTTGCCCTCTCGCTGACTCTGAAGCCGTATATGCGGGGCTCGTAGATATTTCCTGCGCCGAGGCCGGGCGCGAGGTTATGGGGTGCAACACCGTTTATGGAAGTGATGTTGGCAGGTGTGGAGTTGTTTCGGGATTTGGCCTCTTGGTTTGCGGCTTGTATGGCGAGCAGGGCGTCTGCGGCGCCTGCCGAGGAGGGGCGAGTGCCGCCAATGTCGAGGTCGCCGAAGGTCATGAAGAAGAGGGATCCGAATGTCGTGCCGAAGAAGGCGCCATCGACAGTCTGGAAGCGAGAGTTTGGCGGGGTATATACATCTAGACACGAGGGGCAGAATAGCTTCACGGTCTCGTGTCCTGGGCTGTCGTTCAACCCTACGGGCAGCACTTTGCACGAGTTGCAGTGGACGCGCGGGCAGGTACCGAAGTGCTGCAGCTCGTACTTTTCCGCCATTTGCTGGATGCCTGGTCGAGAGGTAATGTAGCGCTGATGTATCAGCCCGTAGAGCAGCTCGGCGGAGCTTTCTATCACGCTGAGATCTGACGCTATCCGGAGATGTCTGCGGTCGCTCGTTCTCCGATACCCCACCGGCCGATCGTCACCTAGGATCTCATCGTCCTCATCCTCGTCCTCTTCTTCCTCCTCGTCCTCCTCGTCATCCTCCGGCTCGACGTCTAGAATCATTTCTAGCGCCTCTTTGTACATGGGGACCTGCGACTGGAGGCCCGTGAGGTTGAAATCGTCCTCGATGAACTCCTCGGACACCTCAGCGAAGTATTCGTGGCCGAGTAGGCCGCAAAACGACGATATCCATGACTCGGTGACTTGGGAGGATGAAGACATAGTAGCCGCGTTTCGGATAGCAGAGCTCAGTTGTTGCTGGCGCGGCTTCGGCTCCTCCGCGCGAGCCGCAGAGACAGATATCAATGGAGGTGGGTGGGCGGACGAGATCAATGGCGGGATCGCGGGACTAGGTGGGTTCGAAATTTGGAATGTGGGGGTGGGAGGTGGTTTGAGCGAAGAGTCGCGGGGAGAAGCGGTTTTGGGGCGTAGCCGGCGTGTGCGACAATGTCTATTTTATGTGGGCGCGACTAGAGGTGTGGTGTTGCATGCCGGGTAATGCTCGTGGCGTAACTGCAGGAGACGGGTGTCGAGGCAGGCGTGACGGCTCGCTCGGTGAAAGGCTGCGGCGGTGCGTGGCTGGGGGGTCGGGGGAAGCGCTGAATGCAGGGTGTGTACGTGTGTGCAATATTAAGTTTGAAGGGGTGCCAGTTCAGCGTGATGCTGGATTGTTACATTCATGTTTTGGCGGCGTTGGGCCTGCTGTGGTGATGGCTTCGTCGCTGGCCTTGGCTATCCAGCCCCGCGCATCACACGTGACGCCTAGCCTCGGAGCCTTTCACCACCTAGGTGTTGTCTAGAAACTGCCATTAGACTAGATGAAGCCGCAAAGTCTGGATAATGCTATGCATTTCAAATTAACTTGCTCTACGTTTCTTTCATTCACTCTTTCTAGACATTTACAGCTATCCTAGGCGGCCTACGAAGTAATAACTAATTAGGGTAACATTAGAAGAGGTCCCTCATTATTCTTGCCAGCTCGTCTTCATGCCCGTACGCAGTTGAGAACTCTGAGTTCGTTATCTCGCCCGACGAGAGCCCAAACCCATTTTGTAGCATGTTCGAGAAGCCACCTGCAGCTTCAAATAGATTTGTCAAGTCGGAAGCCATTCCGTGTGGGGTGTCCAGTGTGTGTCCATTGCGACCGTTCGAGAAGATTGCCATTTCGTCCACTTGGTGACCTGCCAGACCTGCCATAGCAACCGCAGCCGACGAGTGCGCATCCACAGTATCAGTATTGCGTACGTTCAACCCAAGACTAGGCCCGACCTCCTTAAGTACCTTGATCGTCTTCCACAACCGCTTTGAAACATACGAGTTTGACGAGAGACCGCGGACAAGGTCAAGGGCCATGTAGAACTCATCCCGACACTGAGAACTAAACTCCGCGGGGGCATGCGCAACAGCGAGGAACAAAACGGCCAGAGCTGAGATGAGGAAGTAATTAAACATGGTCTGCTGCGTTTTGTAGATGTCCGAGGTTTGATCAATATAGGTTAAGATCCGGATGGTATCTTTAGACACTTTGACAACTACATGGGCAGACTCAAGGTTCTCCATGATACAGGTAGCTGTATGCAGAACCGGTCGATAGATGAGGATTCGCATCTGGTTTGCTCGAAGATATAGCGCGACTTGAAGGCGATGTAGTCCGCGAGATGGTGGGTCTACTGACTGACCGCTTTCAGGGTGGACGAACTTTAGTGATTTCGGGATTGATTGGAGCCAATGAAGTACTTGGTAGTCAAGGAAGCCCATATCCTCCTTGTTAATCATCTGCTGAGAGCTGTCCACATTAGCGATAGATCGCCAAACCTTGGATCCTATGACGCTGTAGGTAATCATTGCGTTAAGATACGGTGTGGAATCATCCTAAAATAAAGCTTAGCTTCAAATTGAGATGTATGAGCTGAGGGAGGTTTAGAGCTTACCGGCTTTGGAAGGTTCGGGTCGATATCAGCATCCTGCAAAGCAAAAGGCATTCCTGTTCCGAAACTCCAACGCCGATCAAGGACATAAACAGACCAGAAAGTTCTGATAGCAGCCGCTTGCTCTTCTGGATCAGTGAAGGCCGTAGTATATGTTTCACGACGATGTAGACCTAATTCAAGGCATTGCCGCGCCGCCATTCCAATGATGCGCCAGGCCAGTGCTTCATCGTCACGATGAAAATGATACATGCCCTTAATTTTGTTAGTATCGTGCTACCTTATGTGGTATAATGGCTTACCGTTAAGGCCAGCATGTTAATACCCCTCAGATCAACAGGATCTGAAAGGGTTCTCTCCACGATCTTGTGCACATTGTCGAACAGTCTCTCCCCAAGAGGATCTTTGCCTTGGCCTTCGAGAATTAGGGCAATAGCGAGAATTAGCTTCAATATACTAGTCTGATCATCCATAATAGCATCGGCCCCAGGAAGGCTTGATTGCATGAGACCAGCCCGAGTCGCGGCTTCAACAAAAGTGAAGAGCATGTCGGCATAGCGAACAATTTTATCGATATTCAGGAATGGGTACATCATGCCCATTTCCTCCTGCCACACGTGTACCAGCCGAATTGCCTCGTGTTTGTTAAGGGCCCAGATGGGATCCTTCTCGGCATGCATGGTTGACTTGCTAATAGTATTGTTGAAATTGCGTGGTGGCGAATTCATTGGTGTACCATCATGAGTCACGGCTCCCTCGTCCTCTCCATCTTCCGGACCCGTAATACCCATTGTTTTTAAACTCGATTTTGCAACTCCGAGGTTGAACGCGCTCGATGTTGGACCATGGAAGCGCGGGTGCTTGCTAATAGATCTGGTTCGCTGGTGCGCCGGAGATGGGGTGAGGATAGGCGTCTGTGCGATTGATAGGGACCGAGGGTAGTCTTGAGGGTTGAAGGGGGTGCCGATTGAGCCCACGCTCTGCGCATCGACTTGGCTTTTGAACGAATTGAGGCTTGTGAAGAGCTGGTCGACTTGCTCCTGGAGCGACGATATGTGCGCTGTCATCTGCTTGAACTCGCTGCTTACAGTCAGAAAGTAGCTTCCGGAGCTGTCAGGGGGTGTCTTACTCGGACTCTTTGAAGTTGTTGCAGCAATTCGGCGCATACAAACATTCAAGCTGTAGATTGCCGCATCGCACACAAGGCGACTGCCCATTGCACTTGATCTTTCTCCTCTTACACTCGTTACTATATGCCTGTATTAGCGCACAAACTATTTGGTTTGAGCTCTGGTATCAACCCACCAAGCGATCGAAATATAACGGTTGCGCTTCGCTCGAGGTTGTGGAGCTCCATCGTCGCTCTTCCGCTTCTGGGACTCGTTCGGGGGGCTCATGGTATCGCTACCGTTCATATTCGACCTGGGCGTCATTGCAGCGCTCAGCTCGGAACGCTGCGGTCCGTTGCACGGCTCGACAACGACGTGGTGAGGCCGGCTTCGAGGAGTTACCGGCGTAATGCGGTTGAGCTGCGCTCGGACCTTTTCCAAGCCACTGGGGTTGATGGTTGATCTGCGGGGAAAGTGCGAATGCCGCCTGCCCACGTGACACAATCATAACATAAGCTGCAATTCCGAAAATGCAATTGGGCATACACCATGCTGTCAACTATGATGGAATAGTGTAAAGGCTACAATACTGCTAATACTGCCAACTGGTGGATGCGAAGGGATGGCGTTGGGTAGGACTACACTTCTTTTCCTGTGGCCGGATTTGAGTACGCTGCTGAAATGTTCCCTCGTATGTAAGAAAACGCTGTACTGCTATACGTATCTATACGCACCGCAGACCCGATTTACAACTCTAGGCTCTATCTCGATGTTACCTGCTCCTTGCACAACGCCCAAAGCTGGATAATCGTGGCCAGACCTCCTTGCAAGCTATTCCTCAGCAACGCTTTCAAGTCCTTCACACCCAAACCGCTCTGCTTCAAACGATATGCTCCACCCATCATCAGAGCCACGGCGAGGAGGCGAACGGCTTGGGTCTTGCGCTTCTGAGCAACACCCTTCTTCGTATACACAACGCTCCAATCATTCCATTTAGGGAAGAGACAGCGACGGTAGAAATCGATTTGCGAATGGCTAGTTCTAGTTAGCATATGCTACTTAGAAATGGCGAGAGTACTTACGGGTACACGGTCGAGTTCCAGCCGTCTTCAGTCACATACCAGCTTCTGCAGCCACCACTTTGCCACACCGTTTTCTTAAGATCTTTCTGCAGCTGCGCTGTGTATGCGACCTCTGCCTCGTGCTTTACATCGACGGTCGTCACCTCACCATTCAGGATGAGTTTAATGAACTTGAGACTATAATTCACCATATTCTCGCTCGCCATTACCACAGAAGAGTGCCCAGTCGCGGTATTCGGCCCGAAAATCATGAAGAAGTTGGGGAATCCGTCCATGGCAGTGCCTTGATAGGCCTGAGCTCCTCCTCTTTCGTCCATGAGCTCGACGAGATCTTTGCCGCCCTTCCCAGCGACTCGGAGGGGATGAAGCCATCGTGTCGTGTCAAAACCATTGGCTAGAATAATTACGTCTGCTGGGATTTCTTTTTCGGGCGACTCGTCCTTTGCGTCGGGTGGGTAAAGCACACCTGGCCCAAGGATCACGCTGTGCTCTGTCACACTAGCTAGGGGCTTCGTTGTGAGTTCAATTTTCGGATCGTTGAGACTAGTCAGCCATCGCTTATCGAAGATCCTTCTCTTGCAACCGACACCGTAGTTTGGCGTTAGAATCTCATGATATTTCTCGGGCACTATGCCTTTCATGCGCTCCAGCATCTTCTCCTCGTAAAGCTTACGATTCTTAGCTGCAGCTTCTGTAGCTGGAAATAACTTGAAGAAGGCAGTTTCCCCGCCAACGAAGATCATAAAGCGGAGAGCTTGAAGTAGACCAGGGACATTCTTCATCAGCTTTGGGCTGTTCTTCTCCCACCACTCGTCTCCGCCGGGCGCTGGGAAGGATGGTACCACCCACGGAGGAGATCTCATCAGCTGTGTCACTGATCTAGCGTTGTACGGGGCATTAGGTAGTCTCGGCACGAGCTGTGCCGAGCTACAACCTGTACCTACAACCACGACATTTTTGTCTGAAAAATCGACGTTCTCGTCCCATCGTGCACTGTGAAAGACAGGCCCTTTGAAGCTTTCGATCCCAGGAATATCGTCCGGCCATCCTTTCGGCTCGACGAGTCCGCCTACGGCACTGATGACCACCTTCGCGCGCACAATCTCCGTTTCAGAGTAAACAGCGGCGTCGCCCTTTTCTTTCACAATCTTGGCGCGTTCTTTACTTGAAACATCACCCATCCCAGCGATCAGTCGCCTGAGAGTGACCTCCCATATCTGTTCATCCTCCAGCCATGTACATTGTTCGATATCGGTATTCAGCTCGAATTTGTCGGTGATTTTATAGCTCTGGCAAACGTCGTGGTAGTACTGTACGATTTCTCGGCCTGGAGGATGGAAAGAGGTCCAGTTTGGATTCTGAGCAAAACTGAAGCTGTAAAAAGCTGCTGGGACATCGCTGAGCATACTTAGTATTTCTATACGTACAAAGGAGTTCGAATATGCTGCGCCAACATCCAGAATCAACTTACCAAGCTACTCCGGGATACCTATTGATCCACCAGGTTCCGCCGATTCCCGCTTGCCGGTCAAAGATCCTGAACTGATCAAAACCTAACTTGTCCTTCAACTTGCAGGCCATTGCAATTCCCGAAGCTCCGGCACCAACAATGATGACGGGATAGTATGTGTAGGCATTGTGGTCATAGCCATTGACTCGACGAATAGTCTCACCCATTTTGGAACGTTGCGGTATATGAAAGGTTTTAGAACAAACGTGAATATCGACGAGTGAGGGGAAAAGGAGGGCGCCAGGCTTTCAGCTAATTACGCGTGGGCCGGGGATTTACTTATACCAACTTATCGTTCTCGTGTTATCCCCACGTTCGGAGAACTAGCTCTTACTTCTTAAGCGAGCTAATAATGACAGAAACGGATTGGTTTGCGATGGATTGGATGGTGCTGGCTTCGTTGTTTCATAAGAGATCGAATGGTGGACCTCGGCTCGGACGAACGAGGTTTCCGTCGCCGATCGCGACTCTCACGCGAGTCTCATACCACGTTCTTTTCAGTTCTTCTTCAGCTCTCTTCAGCTGCTTTTGTCGTCAATATCAAGATGCTCTCGGAGAACCTCGGTTGCCCCATAGCACAGGAGATGGCGAACATCCCATCTATTCCATCCGTTTGCAAAGCCTACCCCACAATTTCACATCATGTTGGAGAACAAACTGATATTACCTAACAATCGGAAAGATCGAACGGCCAACACATGGCACTGCTGTACTTGCCGGAAAGGCTGGCTTGTGCGTTTGGAGAGAGTCTGTCCTAGCAGAAGTGAAGTGCCATAAGTTCCCGAAACGTAGAAAGATAAGCTTGCCGTTGTAGAACTGTAACCCAAGTAGAGTAATATCGGTTGGTTTTTTATTCTTATAATAAGCTGTATTTAGTGGTCCCATAGGGTGCAAGCTGGCATATACTTAGGTGAATGTGATTGCTAGATTGAAAATCTCAAGCTCCGAAATCTGCAACTATGAGTAAATATTAGTAAGATCCTTTCTAGCAATGTTAGGTATACTTTCCTAGGATTCAGACTTGCAAAGGACAATAGGCAGAGTGGTTGTGGAATTAAGATCGCGGTGTCGGGACGTAACGCCTCTCACGTGCGCAGGTGATCTCAAGCACGGACCAAGTCCAACTATCGCGAACTTCTTGTGCTCATTGATGCAGCCTGAAGCCGAAATCCCATCACCACTGTACAACATTCTCACCTGATTTTCTTGGATATATCTTTCATCCACCATGCTGAGGCTCCTCCGGTAACCAACTTCTCTCAGTGGACTCGAGTTCCACACTAAGCCGCCAACATGAACGGCATCGACGGCACCGACCGTCAAGTAAAGACAGACGAAGGTACGTAACACGCCTCTCCCTATACTTTAACCTCTTAAAGCCCCAAACGACTGACTTGCGCATTCAAGGACCTCCACCCTCCCTTCTCGCTGTAGTCCTCGACACAAATCCCCATGCCTGGGCACACCTCTCGTCGACCCTCCCTCTCTCTTCCTGCATCGCCGCTCTCCTTATCTTCATAAATGCGCACCTCGCTTCCGGAAACGGTAACGAAGTCGCCGTAATAGCCTCTCACAGCCATCGAGCAGAATGGTTATACCCTACACCACATACCACTTCCCCCTCTCACAGATCCAAATTGAACGGATCCACCTCTAGTCCAAACGGCACAATCAAGATACCCGAAAACCCAAACAAATATCGCCCTTTCGCCACGGTTGAGCAATCTCTTCTCCAAAACTTCTCAGCCCTTCTCTCTTCAACAAAAGAAGCGCACCTCGCCGCAACACCAACCACACTAATCGGTGGCGCACTCTCCCTCGCCCTATCCTACATCGCGAAATCTGTGCTACGCCACTCACCCGTCGACACCGGCATCGAAAACCCACTGTCCGCTTTAGCAGACTCGGAAAGCTCGCACACGGCGCGCGTTCCCCTCACATCGCGGATCCTGATCGTGTCTGTGTCAGGGGACCTAGCAAACCAGTACATCCCAGTCATGAACAGCATATTTGCTGCGCAGCGGAAGCGGATCCCAATTGATATCTTGAAATTGGCGGGAGACACAGTGTTGCTGCAGCAAGCGTCTGACGCGACGGGTGGTGTGTACATGAAGCCTGAGCAGCCAGAGGGGCTGTTACAGTACCTGATGATGGGGTTTCTCCCCGATGCTACGGCTCGCCGGTCGCTCGTTATGCCCAGTGCAGGCGGTGTCGATTTCCGTGCTGCGTGTTTCTGCCACCGGAAGGTTGTGGACATTGGTTTTGTGTGCAGTGTATGTCTGAGTAGTAAGTTCTCTCCACAATTGTCTATATCCAGACGAAATAAATTCTAATGGGACTTAGTATTCTGCGAACCAAATCTCCCTGACAACCTTTGCCTGACGTGCGGCTCGTATCTCTCCCTCCGTGCCGCTCAAACCGCAACTCCGGCCCTCATTCCTCGGAAGAAGAAAAAGAAGAAGAGGGCTGGAGGTGGGGATTCTGCAACACCGGGCGGCAGTACACCTGCGGGTTCGAGTACGCCTATGCATCTCTGAAAGATAAATTGGACATGTGTAAAGAAGATACCTATTCATGGAGCTTGGGGTGGCGTATTTATACAAGGAGCATTGCAAGGCGTTCGGCAGGGCTCATTCAAAGGCAAAAGCATCATCAAGGATTTAGTGCTGGATTGGATGACATGGATTGAGTTATGTGAGATTGACTCATACTGCAAACAAAACATTTATCTATTTTCCTGGTACTACTCATGCCCTTCTGATTCCATCACCCAAAACTCCATGCTGGAAGTCGACCTCGGTAGCCATAGCTAACTCGTTAGCCCATGCACTGATAGACTAGAAGCATCCGACGGTATAGAGCGCCGTAAATGCCCAGTGATAGCACATATAGAGAGAAGAAGGTATGGTAGAACGCCAAAGCATATACCTACACCCCAGTGTCTTTCGACATCGAACACATAGAGTCGTAGGTAAAGAAGAAGGAAAGGGTAGCGGAAAGCAGGGCAGTACCGAAAGAAGTCTAGAGGCTGATTAGGAGTAAAGTGTAACTGTCGATGGAGAATTTTAGGCTAAGAGAATGCATGCCTTCAGTCACCGGATGGACTTAGACGGGCTTTTAGGTTAGGCTACTCTGAGGACTGGTGACAAGTGTCGAGGCTTTCAACAAGAGTGTCCTCTGCCGACGCAAACGGCATAGTATTAGGTGACTATTGTCGTGGGACGGCTGGGGTTTTCTTCTTCTTGATGCGATACCGCAGCATACGCCCGCCTTGAGCAATCTGTCCGTTGCCATTGCTGCGTGACATAGCACACCAAGGTTGGGACTCATCAGAATGCATTGAAGCCATGGCAAATGAGTCGGTGTTATGGCCGTAGTACAACATGACGCCGTTGCGTGTCTTCTTGATGCCTAATATACCGATGGCGCCTGCGGAGTTGCTATTCTTGACACTGGGGTGACCTGACAGATGTTAGTGGCAGAAGTTGAGTGCGAGTCACTCCGAAGACTCACCCATGAACTCGTTCTCAATCATTGCTTTGAGTGCTTCGTCCTCGGTCACCTCGTGATATTCCCCGCCCTTGCCTTTTTTCACGCTCTGATATAGACGTTCAGCACAGACAGTTGCGGCCATAGTGGTTGCCATATGTTCCCCAGTACCGCTTGTAACAGTGGCAACACAGGTCCGATTCATATCGTCTGGATCAACTGGGATGACAGCAGCGCCGATACCGACAAGGGCCGCTGGGCCAACGCGTCCCCGATACTTCATCCCAATGCCCCCAGAGGAAGCGCCACATGCGATATTGCCCCAACTGTCAATGGCAATCGCACCGACAGTATCCGTGATACTGTCTTCCCGGTCATGGGGCAACCTAGGAGGGTGTGATTCGGAGGGCGCACATGGAGCAGTGTGTTCGATTGGGTTCAATGGCGTTGTCACAAGTGGCGTTAGAGATTCAATACTCTTCTCAAGAGGAGATTTTGGCAACAGGGTCTCCACTGCAACAGCGTGTGGTAGAAGCTGAGGCGGCTGGAGAGGCTTCATCGTCGTTACGCTAGATGCTGAGTCGGATTCTTCCCCAGAGCCATCCCCCCAGGATTTACGGGAGGTCTGTCCAGAGGCACGCGTTAAGCCGTGATCCACATCTTTCATCTCGGCGTCCTCTGACATGTAATCGCCGGTAACGTCTTGCAAGGCCCTGTAGTCTCTGAACTTGTTTATCGTTGGAACCTTCTGGGTACTGTTGATAAAGGCACTTCGAGAGGATTCCGCTACAGTGCGCGGGGGGGCTACGACGGGATCCTGGGGTTGTTCGGAGATGGTCGACTCTGGTGTTGGTACGCGTTGCTCGCTAGGCCAAGATGCCGTGGATCCTCTAGATTGTGGAGCCGAAGGGACTGAGGGACTGTCTGAGGTATCTTCAGCAGTGTAAAACAGAGTATTTTCCAACGGCAATGGAGATATCTTCAGCATGTTCTTTTCGTGCTGTTCTCGCATCATCCGTCGAACATTTTCGTCTTCAGCTGTTGCAGGAGCATCGTTTCTGATCCTCCAGCTAGATGGCGGGTTGCCGCTCTTCTTCGCCTTTCGCTCTGCTGCCTTTAGATCAGACCGCCATCGCACCCACCTCTCGCGTGCTGCTGGAGAAACAAGTGCATCGTAAGGTAAGACTGGGACCCCCATTTCATACGCAAAATCGGTTGCACCCTGAGAGACTAGCAAGTTTGGTGGGACGCGACGTAGAGTTAGGGTTTGCATTGTGTGCTTGAGGACCAACCGAGCCAGGGAAATTGGATTCTTGATCTCTGAGCACTTGGGTAAGTAAGACAACTCATCAAAATGTAGTCAACTCACGTGCAACGGCGCCAACGGCACCACTACGGCCATGGTGGTCGACGATAGAGGCATCGCACTCGACTACCCCATCCATGGCAAGGTTGCTACCATAGCCAGCGTTGGTAATTTCTCGATCCTCAAGAATCTTGACAGCCATCTCGACGGCATCGCATGCAGAGCCGCCGTTGCGCAGGATTAGCATTGCAACTTGCGCAGCGCTAAGCTCAAGTCAGTCAATCGATCGTCTACAATACATGGTATCGCATACTCGTTGCACGCTTCAAGATGAATTCGCTCATTCTGAAGGCTGTGGTAGCCGGCTCCAGCATGGACGAATATGCAGCATATGTCGTCCCGCGGTGGACTCTGGGTGGCTTTTCGTGAGGGCGGGTCGGCGTGAACTGTACCATCCGCTGATATAGGTGGAGCTACTGAGGCCGACATGCTCTTGTCTCGAGGTGATGCAAAGCGGCGTCGGAGGTCGCGAAATCGTGGACCGAGTTTATCCAGCTTTGCACGCGGATTACCGCTTCCCGTGCTGGTACTTGAGCTGAGTCGCCGTCGAGCTGTGGCGGAGAACAACCTTCTGGGCTGAGTGGTAATGGGAGCGAGGATAGAGAGGCGCTAATGTTCCGAGTCAAGAGAGGATAGAGCTCATCGGTGACAGAATACACAGTAGGGATCGAAGCGGGGGTGAGAGAGCAAAGTAGAAGCGAGGGTGAAGTGGAGGTGGAGTGGAGGTGACGGAGAAGCTGGGAGAAATTGGAGGTGAAGAATGAGAAATGAATGGAATCGCCGAGGGCGAGTTCACGGGACAGGACGTCCTAGAGCTGTGAGAGAATAATGAGCGTGAAGACGTGGTGAGTCGAGAGGAGGTAGTTGGGCGAGCGCTGTAGGGCGAGGTCAGTGTGGAGAGTTAGCAGAGGTGAAGAGTCAACGGCGCCTGCTCCTTCCTCGGATGCTGCTGGTAACGCGAAGGGTGCACGCTAGACATGAATTACGGTGAGGGCGGCCAGTTGAGTGGCGCAGAAAGGAGCAATTGCGGTGTGTTTTGAGGCCGCGAAATGCACGAGGAAGGCGTGAAGGCGTGAAGGCGTGACCCCGCCCTGGAGCCTCCGCTGCAATGCCAAGACATACCGCGGGCGGAGCGGACTGCGAGTGTGCCCACTACCGCGAGGCTCATCCATCCCACTCTGCCGAACCCACCATCCCCAATTCACGCCCACGTCTCCCCCCAGCGGGCACTCCAGAGCTGCTCCTCGCTCCTAACTGTCACCGTCAAGCAGCGGCAAAGATGGCGTCCACCACCCCCGCCGTTGTCATGGACAAGTAAGCTCTCCCCCGCCGTCTGCCTGCGGGTACCAGAGTGCGATCGCATACTGACCGCGGACTGCAGCGGTACGGGCTACTCGAAGCTTGGTATGCCCTCCCAGAGTCACTCCCCGCCCTCGCGCATAGTAACCAAGGCCCCTTGCAGGTTTCGCCGGCAATGACTCCCCCTCCTTCGTCTTCCCAACCGCAATAGCAACCAAGGGCGCAGCAGGCGGCGCTGGCGGCTCAGGCTCCGGACGGCCAGCAGTCGCCAACAAGCCCTCCTTTCTGACCGGCGGTGCTGGGCCCGGCGGTCATCTATCTGGAAAGCGGGGAACTGAAGATCTGGACTTCTTCATTGGCGACGAAGCTCTCTCCGCGTCAGCAGGGCCAGGATACGGCATCCACTACCCAATTCGCCATGGTCAGATTGACGACTGGGTCAGTCAAAATGCTGCTCGTTCAAGACTAGGATCCTAATAGCTGGCAGGACCTCATGGAACGCTTCTGGTCAAACTCGATATTCAAATACCTACGAGTGGAGCCCGAAGATCACCATTTCCTCCTCACCGAGCCCGTAAGGCATACGTCCGAGCATGCAAACATTTGCGTATCTAACAACCTCATAGCCTCTCAATCCTCCAGAGAATCGCGAGAACACCGCTGAGATCATGTTCGAGTCCTTCAACTGTGCTGGTCTCTACATCGCTGTGCAGGCCGTCCTCGCCTTGGCAGCCTCATGGACGAGCTCAAAAGTGCAAGACCGCTCCCTAACTGGTACAGTCATCGACTCCGGCGCAGGTGTAACCCACGTCATTCCCGTCGCCGAGGGTTACGTCATTGGATCTTCTATCAAGAGTGTCCCGATTGCCGGTCGCGACATAACGAACTTTGTGCAGTCGCTGCTTCGAGACCGTGGCGAGCCCGACTCATCCCTCCAAACCGCCGAACGCATCAAGGAGGAATTCTGCTACGTGTGTCCAGATATTGTCAAAGAATTCTCTCGCTTCGACCGGGAGCCCGATGACCGTTTCCGAAAGCACACGGTGAAGTATCCCAATGGCAAATCAGTGCAGGTAGATGTCGGTTACGAGCGCTTCCTGGCGCCAGAAATTTTCTTCAATCCCGAAATTTATTCCTCCGATTTCCTCACCCCACTACCTACCATCGTGGACACGGTTATCCAAACCTCACCTATCGATGTGCGAAGGGGCTTATACAAGAACATTGTGCTTTCGGGTGGGTCGACTCTGTATAAAGACTTTGGAAGGCGCCTACAACGTGACATTCGACACCTCGTAGATGCAAGGATCAAGGCTTCGGAGGCACGGAGCGGTGGCGCTAAGAGCGGTGGTCTGGATGTCCAGGTCATCTCGCACAAACGGCAGCGACATGGACCCTGGTTTGGAGGCAGTTTACTAGGCCAAACACCGGAATTCAGAAGTTACTGCCACACAAAGGCCGAGTACGATGAGATTGGTCCCAGTATTGTTCGGAGATTCGCGCTCCTAGGTGGTCCAGGAAGCTCGTAGAAGGTTGGAACTTGGAGCGAAATTAGATAGTAGTACCAGGTTTTGCTGGCTTAGCTCATGTGAATGGCAAGCGATTGGTGCTTAAAAGAATAGTTTATAAATGAAGACAGCAGAATCATTTCTTAGCACGCATGTCCTCTTTTCAGATGTGTAAATATCGAGATATCGCACGTACTATTATTTTGATAAGACGCCAGTGGGTACATGCACACATATGCAAGGTGTGCCCTCTTTCATATTGCAGAGTTGTCGAGATATTCAGCATCAGCTAGGAGGACAAGGTCCTGCGGAACCCCAAAGTAGTGCTAAAAAGTTACGATATCCAGTATTATTTTGCCGAGAAAAAAGGCAGACAGCACACGCTCATGTTATTATCTGACGTACACCCGATGTCTTAATGCATAGTGCTCAGAGATCCGCCATGTCGACAGATGCGCAGTGCGCAATACCCAATGCAGTTTCCCGAGCCCGCAAATTTGACGCCTCTGTTGTAAACCCAGTATTAGATCTTAGTAAAGCATAACCCGTAGCACTGAATGGACAAAATGAAATCAGTAGGCAGCCTTCTCTTGAAGAGGGCAATCTTGCCATCCTGTCCCCGGGTTGCCTTTGCTATGACTTCAACAGATTCCTGCCAGATGCTCTTTTTCTCGCTTAGAACCAATACGCCGTACACCTTCTATGACGGTATCTCCACTGTTTATTTCACTCGAATCGAAATTACATCCTTCGTCTTAGACTTCTCATAACCCTCCATCTCTTATGTCGCTACCATCCAGAAGTAATCTAAGCGCGTCTCCATCTTTCCATCTTCATTCTTGCTTTGTCCTCGCTCGCTGCCCACCACCATACCATCCACTTCGTCTTCCTCCACCGCTTCTCAAACACCTGCCTGATATCTTGCCGATCACGCCGCATATACATGTCGAAACACATTAACGCACGTTCCTCGAGCCAGGTACTCAATAAGTCATCGTCGGTAAATAGGCTATCGAGGGACGTTGTATTGATTTGAGGAGCTGGATGTAGGCTAGTTTGCGCGATGGTGGCGCGCTGGAAGAGCGTCAGATTCACCAGACTAAGAGAGCCGAGCTCGGAGCCAACTCGACCTGATGAGGTCAGGTCCAGGCCAGGCCGGAACGGCTCTGCGTTCGTAGAGCGAATATATAATTCTGTGGAAGCCGGGAGGCGGGTCACCATATACGGGGGTTTGCGGCGAAGTTTGTCGCGCACCGCGAGGTCGATGATGTCTGGGGGCTGCAAGTAGGTTTGTCCAGCTACAAGGAATACTTGCAGAAGCCGAATGCAGTATACAGGTTCCTTCTCCAGTTCTGAGGGGAAGGTTAGGGGAAGCTTGGAGCTGCATTGGTCGGATAGAGTCGGCGAGTGAAGTGGGAGGAGGTGATGGTAGAGAAAGGAGTGGACGGCGTATCGGTCGAGATGATCTAGAAGAGGCGTCTCAGTCTGTTCATCGAGCCGTTCCTTGCATTTGTCCAGTATTGTCAGGGGTACTGCGAAGGTATTGGCTCTATATGTGAAGTTGGTCAATATCCAGCGGATCTCGTTTAGAAGCCATAGGCTAGTGACAGCAGCGTGGAATCGTCCTTTCTGATCGGCATCGAACCTTGTGTAGAATTCAGCCTCCGGAGAGGACCGGGCGGCGCTATCTCCATCATGAAAGTCTTCATCCCGATCGTTTATGAGGTCGTAAGCATATATAAAGTCATCAGCGTCAACAGTATCGGAGACCGCGAGATAGTCCTGTTCCTTCAATTGCCTCGTGAGCCACAAGGTTTGGAGTACACGAAGACCCTGCCGTAGTTAGCCCGATATTTACGTCTGGCATTATCTTTTGGGCTTTTACCTGCCAGCGCGCAAGGATTTCATAAACGTCTTCATCTGGGAGCGTCTCCGCACAACAGTGTATCAAGTAGCTCCTATCGGCAATTGCGAGCCCTAGACTGCGTTCCCACGAGTTTAGGTCGGAGCTTAGTTGGCCATTGGGTCCTATAGTAGTGACTTGTATTGGCTGGCCATGTTCAACGATGTCGGAATGCATTCTCAATAGTCTGCATAGTTGCACGTCATATCGAAGGGCGGAAGATTGACGGATGACTGATCGCATTATCTCGGTATATATTTTGGTCCGCTGAATGACTTTGTAAGTGGATTTGCAGACGCGCGCGAAGTAGTGGACATCGTCAATGCTGTTCAAGTTCAAATATATCTCTTCCAGAAGCTCTGTGGGGAGGTCGGTTAGGACAGCCATGGGGCTGAACACCTATAGACTGCGATTAGAAGAATCCGCTCCTGGAGTACGTAGCAGGAAAGTGTTGAATTGAAACAATCCTTTGGACTTGCTGCTAGATTTGCATACATAGAAAAGAGGATTTTCTCTGTGTAATCTCAATGGTTTTGGCGCACTCTTTTCACACCTTAGAGCTTTGAGTGCCCTCTGCTCTGCTCGCAACCTCCTCTTAGTTCCTTGAAATGTCGGCCTTCAACGACTTTGTACTGGTGGTCGCGCGTATAAAGTAGAGATGGAGCACAAGCTGTAGGGAATGGATGCTTTAGCTGTTGAGCAAGAGATCCAGGAGAAACAGCCAGATTACAGCGAATCAAGAGGTAATGTGACGTCTCTGCGGTGTGGAAACACCCTTTTTATGATTGCTGGTAAGTGGTACCGACGATACCGACGACCGTTTGGGACCGACCCACTGCGAGGCATCGATCAAGTTGACCGCGGCTCACCATATGGGAACTAAGTCTAGCTGTTCGCACAAACGACAGGATAAAGCAGAATAGTTTGATAAGATTTTATCGCAGAAGCCTACGTCCCAGCGCAGACGACGTGTTTTGTCGTAGGTGGTCCGTATGATGCAATTATAGCCACCTGCAGTACCAACAGGCAGCAGGCTATGGGCAGTATATTGCAGGTCCTGTTCCTGAAAGATAGGATATGACTAGTGTCGGAATGACTATTCGTGAACAAGCGAGCGAGAGTCGGACTTCGAGGAAAGGTGTTGAGCACCTAGGCAATGTGTCTATATTGTAAGTACCAGTATTGTGATGAAATCACGTGACAGTCGGCTAAGTCACATTAGGGTAAGTCTATTTCTCCCTCTCACCTTCACCATTCCATTGTCGTAGTTCACGTCGCCCTCCACGCTCGCAGGTCGACTCAGTTTTTCCAAGCGCTCTTCGGTTCCACTCTCTCACAACACATCATGGCTGATAACACCCAACCCCCGTCCAACCCAAACATGGAAATGAACGAATCTCTGGACCCCTCCATCGAGGCCGACATTAGCCAAGACCCGACACAGCCAGATGCGATGAATCTTGACGGCGCGAACGATGCAGAACCAGCGACGAGGAATGGAGTCGCAGAGGTCACGACATCGCTAGAAGCACGGATACCGGCGAAGAAAGACGCCACATTGCGGGAATTCTTGGGCAAGATGGATGAATATGCACCTATCGTATGTCGCTCCCCCGGGTACCGCCGACGGGCTTCCAGGTTAGACATCAACTAACAGCGCTCTAGATACCAGACGCCGTGACAAATTACTACCTGACTCTCGCTGGCCTCCCACCACCGCCTCAGACATCTCCGCACCTCGCCCGTCTGCTCGCCCTCGCGACACAGAAGTTCATAGCGGACATCGCCGCAGATGCATATCAGTACTCGCGCATTCGAGCGTCAAACACCACAAGCAACAATCCCATGGGAGGCTTGGCAGGAGCAGCGGGGCCGCAAGGCGCGGCAGCTCCCGGCGGGACACAAGGCGGAAAGGATGCGGGAGCGAAAGGGCTCAACCTTGGTGGACCCAGGCCGGGCTATGGCGGCGGCGGCCAGGGTGGTAGTCAAGGGCGGACAGTTTTGACAATGGAGGATCTGGGTATGGCCGTTGGAGAATATGGTGTCAACATCAAAAGAGGAGAATTCTACAGATGACGGATTGTCACACACTCTCCGTCTCGACTCCACTAGACTACCGGATACCTACCGATGTGGCTAGCATTGGCGGTATGGTTAGGCAACACAAAGCCTTGGTGGCGTTAAATTTGGTTCTTTCCGTCACGCATGATTGGCGTTTGGCTGGGTATACAGGGCTGGGAAGGAAACTGGTATAGGTCTTTAGGATACCCTGCCCTTGACAGGAGGGCTTATCGTATTTGTACAGTAGCAGTACAGATGAGGTTGCAAAACACCTTCAATGATACCCGAACTCCTTATGATGCATATCCTCACTCTCTCACTTGTTCTTTGTCTGTTTGTAGGTGAAGTTCTTCCTGGTTCTGCAGAAAACTTGTCAGCGACTATCTCATAGTTATGTTTCAGTACTACATGTAGATACCATGTCGAGATACAACTCAAGGGCGTATGGAGACACGAGGAGCAATGCTATCGTTGAAGAACGCTCTATCGAATACGGTTACATGCAACATGTGTACAACGGCCCCTAGCTGTTCAAGAAACTATACGTACGGTGCAAATTCCCCTAACTTGTGTCCGACCATGTCTTCGGTTATCGTAATATCCAAGTAATTCTTGCCATTGTGTATCTGGAACTTGAGACCGACAAAGTTCGGAAGGATGGTAGCTGCGCGCGCTTGCGTCTTAACTGGAGGTACTTTTTCACCAGGCTTCGGTCGAACGATTGGGAGGCTGTCGGGCGTTCAGCACTAGGTGGGGAAAAGAATTATTTTCTGGTTCGACTCACGGAAGGATGTTAGGCCCTGAAAATCGTGGGTTAGCCGTAGCATATAATATACAGTGTGATCGAATTACCTTTCCAGACTGATCGCGCAAGAAGCGCTCGTGTTGGAAACATTGCGATGCCGTTGGCAGGAGGTGACGTCGAAGTCGATGAGGGTTTTCGGCTTGACATCGGACCAGTCACGTGAGAGCCCGACAACCTTAGCGCGTTTTTGTCGCAGATTGTCGCCTAGATCTCATAGACGCGCCGGTGGTGGATGACCGTGGCTTGCCTGTCGCCATTCTATAAACACGTAGAGCTCTGAGTGGAAATATCTTTGCCACAAACACTCTCTCGAATTGACCTTAGGGAGTTGAAACCCCCCACCTGAGTTTCTTCCGCCGAGTTTAGTTTCCTCCTCATGCCACCACGAGCTGCCCCCAGAGGTAAGGACATCCCCCCAGATATATCGCGCACACTCACAATTCGATGCTAGGTCCGGATACCATCCGCATCCTCGTAGCCACCGATAGCCATGTCGGATACAACGAACGCGACTCTACCCGCAAGGACGATAGCTGGAAGACCTTCCATGAGGTGATGTGCCTAGCCAAAGACCACGATGTCGACATGGTACTTCATGCAGGAGATCTGTTTCATGAGAATAAGCCGTCACGAAAGTCGATGTATCAGGTCATGCGCTCGCTGAGGATGAACTGTCTTGGAGACAAACCCTGTGAGCTTGAGATGCTCAGCGATGCTAGCGAGAACTTTGCAGGGTACATATACATAGCTGCAGGACTTTCTGAGATACCAAATCTAACACTGGACAGGCTCTTCGATCACGTCAACTACGAGGACCCTAATATTAACGTTGCAATCCCGGTATTCGCTATTCATGGCAATCATGACGATCCATCCGGAGTACGTTTGTCCTCATGTAATTGTAGCGGGAACTATTGCTCACATATCTTAGGAAGGATCATTTTCAGCTCTTGATCTACTACAAGTGTCTGGTTTAGTCAACTATTATGGACGATCGTTAGAGAGTGATAAAATCGCCGTGAAACCAGTCCTTCTTCAAAAAGGCGGAACTAAGCTTGCATTATATGGCCTCAGCAACGTCCGAGATGAACGATTATTCCGTACCTTTCGAGACGGTGGTGCCAAGTTTTTCCAGCCAGGTACCCAGAAAGACGAGTGGTTCAACTTGATGAGTGTTCACCAAAACCAGTTAGTCATTTTTTCACTCTAGGATCTTCTAATTTCTCACACGCAACAGTCACGCATATACTGAATCCGGTTATCTACCTGAAAACTTTCTCCCAGAGTTCATGGATCTTGTCGTCTGGGGACACGAGCATGAATGCCTTATCGACCCTAGATATAATCCTGAGATGGGCTTCCACGTCATGCAACCTGGTTCATCCATTGCCACTTCTCTTATGCCTGGAGAAGCAGTGCCGAAGCACGTTGCCATTGTGTCCGTCACTGGAAAGGAATTCACATCGGAATCTATCCGGTTGAAATCCGTTCGCCCTTTCGTGATGAAGGAGATTGTGCTCGCAGAGGAACGAGCTATCAAAGAGAAAGAACTATGGAGGGTAACTGACAACAGATCAAAGATTACCCAGTATCTCACCGGCATTGTGGAGCAATTGATCGAGGATGCAAAGAGGGAATGGGTTGAGCTTCAGGATGAGCGAGCAGATGAGGATGACATCGATGTTCCCCTTCCCCTTGTCCGTCTGAGGGTGGAGTATTCGGCCCCCGAACCAGGAGAATTCGTCTGCGAGAACCCACAGCGATTCTCAAATCGATTCGTTAACAAGGTTGCAAATACCAACGATGTTGTACAATTCTATCGCAAGAAGAAGTCCACCAATAGTAAGTTTTCAATTCATTTGACAAGACCACACAATTTATAGATATCCAGAAACATTGAAGAACAACGCCGAGCTCCCAGAGGATGCGATCATGGCCCAGCTTTCGCTCGATACAGTAAAGGTGGAGAAATTGGTAAAAGAATTCCTGATGGCACAGTCACTTACCATCCTACCACAAAACTCTTTTGGGGATGCAGTGGCTCAATTTGTAGATAAGGATGACAAACATGCCATGGAGATGTTTGTCAACGAGAGTCTCGCAAATCAGCTCAAGCACCTTCTAGACTCGAACGAAGTAGAGGAGGACGATCTCACGAATGAAATGGAGGAGTACCGAACAAAACTGGAGGAGCTTTTTGCTTCCGGACACCTCAAGAAATCTGTACGTATTCTTGCGTTTCCCTCAAGATGCTTCCTAACAGGTAGATAGAGGAAGGCTAAGCTCAAGCCACGACCGGATACTTGGGACAGTGACATGGATGGAGATTGGGCCGATCAACCAGGCGCACTCATGCACACTGACAACGAAGCCGAAGAGGACGAGGACAATCTAGCATCTCTGCCGACTAAGAAACCTATTGCGCGAGGACGCGGCAAAGCCAGTGGCGCTACTCGCAAGACGGTCCCAGCGCCTAGGAAAGCGCCTCCTGCGAAGGGTGGACGGGGAAAGAAGAAAGTCATCGAGGAAGAGGAAGACGACGAAGATGAAGATGGAGACATCAACATGGATGACGACGACGACGATGACGAGGAGGATGAAGACGCCCTTTTCGTGAAGCCGTCTCGAACTGCCACGAGGAAACCTGCAGCAAGGACCTCAACCAGGGCCAAATCCCCTGTGAAGAAGACGGCTGCGAAGCCACGAGCATCTGCTAAACAGTCAACACTCAACTTCTCCCAAGCGTCAACTCAGCGCAGTCAAGCAGCAAGGGCGCCGCCGAGGGGCAAAAAAGGTCAGGAACCTGTACGTACACCCTTTACGTTCTCCATTTCACAAAGGCTGCTAATGACAACACAGAGCGATGATGAGATTTCTGACGAGGACGATGCCTTCGAGCCAGTCTCAACATCTCGAAGTGCTAGAAGTAGGAGGTAGGTGACAAGGGTAGTGCCAAGACATGTGGACATGTGGCGAAATGGAATGTGTTGCATAGCGAAGGTGTTCAGGGATCTAATAGAGGGGTATTCGGGAGATCTGCCTTGTTCATCACGAGGTTGTACATGCAGGTTTGTTAGGATCTCACCTTCTTTTCGCTGCAACGGGATATCTTGAGATTAGTGGAGTGGCAATTTTTGTTCTCCTCTATGTGATGACTTGTTCTTCCTCTTCCTTTGCCTTGCATTATCAACCAGTCATGCTGTGTCTAGGTAACATTGCAGGTGATAGTTACATAATTGAAGTGGTAAGAATAGTCAGGGATTGGTAGGTATGAAAGTAGGTATTGCGTATATTTACAGAGATTCGCTGCGTCCAACTCTTCTTCAAGCTTTCCTTGTCAGTGTCGTTGTCTAGTTGGTTAAAAACGTCCTGAGGTCGCTCTTTCTTGTCACGTACTTGCCCACGGCAGTCGCGCTGAATCGACAGCTCCCACTGTTCTGGCTCTCGATGCTTCGCGACGCCCGTTCTTCTCCTTCTATGCTCTGAGCGATATCGTCCAAGGGAGGTGCGCTGGGATACACCCTATATCCTTCCAGCTGCGTCGCGCCCAACCTTCTCCTCCTCACACTCATTTGTCTTCCATCTTCTTGCACCCGTCTTCTTTCGTCATTGCTGCACTACGGCTCTTGGATAGCTGGCCGCTCGTTGTTCACTCTGCACGTCACCAACAGCTTTGAGGTATCTTGCTGAACCCGCCTCACTAGACACAGCGCCGAATGCGTCGTCACTTCGCGGCTACTTGTAGAAAAAGTGCTGACTATGCTAGGTTATTCGCATCACATCCATCTCACATCCCGTCGTCTGTCTGATTCACTCGCTCATCGGACCTTACCCTTCGTGCCGAAACGTTAAGCTAGTCGACGTCTTCACGTACCCAACAGGCCGGAAAGCAGCGCGCCATGTCGTACAAGGTAGAAGAGCTACTTGCATTGAGGGACTCCGTCTCGGAATCTGCCGTGTCAATCGACAGATTTGCCGATGAGGATGTCATCAAAGGTCCGTGATGCCCACCACACATCTCTACCTCATTTTCACCTACCATCCCCACACCGCCTCGAAGTCACAACCTCTTCCTAAACAAACAAGCTCGGCCATATTTCTACCTTCGTATTCTTTCCCCATTTCTACTGTCCCCATCTCTTCCCTCGCAACTCATCTTTATCCACTCGTCCGCTACAAATTACAACACTAACGCCGTCTCAGAGCACGTCTTGCGGCCCTCTGTATCGGCGAATCTAATCGGAATCTCCTCGGAGAAGCCTTTCCAGACAACACCCAGGATCGCGCCCGCGGCACCCAACAAGAAACCATCCCCGTCCCCGTCTGTCAAACGCGGCAAGGCCGAGAGACTTCTCAAGGAACACGGTAGCCCACCAGGCATGCGAGTTACGGCAGGCGGCCGAGTTGTTCCTAGCGATCTGCCTCCTCTAAGCAGTTCACGATTCGGCGACAACACTTTCAAGTCACAAGCTCTAAGAAGTGCCGCACCTAGCAACGCGATGTCTGCGCAAGCACAACCCGACGTCAACAATGCGCCTCGAGTGCAAGTCTTCGGCAACCAACCTGTCATATGGGTTGGCGACCGGATGTACGCACTTCCTGCATACAACACAGCTCCTGCCATGACGTCTCATGTTCCTCCCGTGGTGGAGGCTACAAAACCAGTAGCTGAGCCATTGATGTCTCTCCAAGGCGGATACTCTGGCGGAGTCCCTGCACCACAACGCTCCAACACTCAGACACCGTTTACTGGCCTCGATCTCCAAGTCTTGAAGCAGCAGCAAACATTCAAGAAACAGGAGCTTCGCACGGTGGAACAAACTGAGGTGTTGCAAGCCAGTCACCAGAGCGACGCTTGGCGCACAGGAATGATTGAGAAGAAGAGGGCCCTCATCGTTGAGCTCGACCTCTTGCGTAGACAAATTAGTGCTGCCGAGGCCGAAGCGGCGAAAGACAATTTCACAAGCTCCATTGTCCCTGCCACTACCACAGTGTCACTGGCACCTCCACTGGCCCCCTTCGTCCCACAGATGCAGCAGCCGATACCTCAGGCCATGTATCCAATTCTGGCCCCGAGTCCGTTCCCTTCCCTGATGATGTACCAACCACCCTTTGGCACCTACCAGGGCAGTGAGCCTCCTCAGATCGGCCGTAATGGTCAGTTCGTAGCTTCCAGTACTGAGAATCAGATTACTGTACCTCAGTCACCTGGCTCATCAAGCCGACGCTCACACGCCATCGAAATCAAGCCGCCACGAGATGAGCTCCGGAAGCAGATTACCTCTGCCCTGGACCCGAAGAGCCCGACGTATGAACCAGTTACGAAGGTGGATTTTGCCAAAGAATTGGCCCCTCCAGCTCTATCGCCGGCGAAGCCCTTATCCCCTTGGCACTCTCGCGAGGTTCTTTCTCAGGAGGCTAGCTTGTCCAGTATCGATACAACAGACTTCTTTCCAACAAATACCCACGAGCACTCGTCTACCAGGATCGCGCCACAGGCCAAGAACGCTGCTGCGCCATCTACTCCTGAGAAACCTTGGCCTGCCAGTCCCTGGAATCCGCGTTCCAACGACAACAGCTCAAATCGATCAGGTGCTATGATGCCTTCATGGTCCGAGGCGCTTGTAAAACAACCTTCTAGCTCATCCATTGGGCATGCCATGCCAAACCAGACTGG
Organism: Melanomma pulvis-pyrius CBS 109.77; assembly: GCA_010093585.1. Classification (NCBI taxonomy): domain Eukaryota; kingdom Fungi; phylum Ascomycota; class Dothideomycetes; order Pleosporales; family Melanommataceae; genus Melanomma; species Melanomma pulvis-pyrius. The sequence goes on along the minus strand of MU001786.1, from coordinate 95,225 downwards.
TACCAACGGACAGGAGCGAGCCCCAGTTATCGCCAGTGAAGCCTTACAAGCCACTCATCATGGCCCCGACACAGGTATGCAACAAAGCCCCAATGAACGATCTAATACTGTCGACAATTGGTTTATAGCTTCAAATCCAGTCAACCATCTGCCTTCTACATACCAGGAGGGTTACCAGGCCGGCTATGATCACATGGGACTTCCCGATAGCCACGAAGTCCTCCAAGGTTTCATTCAGGGCATGCTACAATCTATGGAGGATGGAAAGAAGGGTCGCATCAACAACCACTCAACCCGCAACTTCCCATCGGCAGGTTCTACGACCAGAAGTGCATCTCTCCGAGGCCATTTGCCAAGTTCTGCTCAGCATGACTCCGCCGTGAGCATGACTTTTCACCGTAGAGGTTCAGCAAATGTCGCACAGGAGAACATGCGTTCTGCAAAAGCGAACGCAATGATTCCTAGTTCTCTTCATGAATCCGCGTACAGCCCGCAAGGAAGTGTTCGAGAACCACCAATTTCATACACGTTCTGCAATGAGGCTGCTCGGGAGTCACGCCCGCGGAACGCTACCTCAGCCATGCACCCAGGTACTGCCGAGATTCCAGACATAATAGGCTCAGGATACAGGCATAGCGCTGTACCAGTTGCCGAGAACGATGTCGATAGGAAGAATCAGGACAAGGGTACTCTGTCCCGAGCCGACGCCTCTCTATCTAGCATGGCGTACCCGCGTCAGTTTTCTGGAAACCAGCTTGGTAACCGCGGATACGGCACTCCGATTTCCATGCAACGCTATTACCCAACTCCTAAGGAATACGCACCCGGATCATTTAGTGCGGATGTCGCACCATTCGCTCGACTTGCTGCGAACCAGCGACTGTCAGGATTGGACGGTGCTATGGATGATTTGGCGGGTGTCGTGTTGAACACGCACCTCAATGAGCAGTCTCAGTCCCAGCAGTCCCCCAGCGAGTCCGTGATTACGGATGCGTCTTGTTTCAAGCCATCGTCCTCCAGCAAAGGCAAGCAGAAGGCCACATACTCGCCGCCAAAGTCGGTCCCTGGAAAGGGCAAGGAGCCGGTAGTCTCTCCAACTGTCAACCCATCTGTGTCGCCCAAGAAGACTACAGAGCATTCGCCAGCGAAGGCGAAGCTTGAACAGGTGACAAACAAGTTCAGGCGTAGCAAGAAGGACGACCCACGCAACATGTCTCCCGAGGAAAAAAAGGGCCATGCGCAGATGTGGCGAAGGCGCTTTCAGAAGATCAAGAACGATGAACTCAGGGACATTAACGACTACGTCCGAGACAACCCGCGCAAGACGAACGATGGGCCAGCAAATCAGCGGAGATGAACTGGGGATGTCACTGGGCTGGGCGATTTCAAAGTTTGGTTTCGGACTTTTGGATGAACAAGAGCCCAACTCAGCCTCAGGTTCTCAAACTTTCTACAACATGTTATCGGCGGCACTGGGCGTAAACATTGGTTTTGGTGTGTCCCCGTGCCTTCGTACGGTCTTTTGGTTTATTTTCCTATCTCTCTTTTGGTCGGCTGCAGTACCAGACTTCCTCGAGCATGGTCAGATGCGGAACACTCTATCCTGGTGCCAGGACGGTCTTCGGCTTGAACGGCACACCCTTTAATCACTTTCTTTTTGTCCACGTTTGGTACAATATTTCTACACAGACTAATGGAGGAGAGCGTGTGGCTACGAGGTGGGGTTGGTACACTTGATGGACATGTGCTACGCGGTTAGCTTCTTTGCTACCTACTAATTAATAATTTCTCGAGTATCAGGCTGCTGGCGAATTGGGAGGCGGGGGGTGTGCTGGTCAGGGTCACTTCATTCCCAGTCTCTCTTTCTCTTCCGGATTCTAGCTCTTGGTCGATATCAACTGTATACTTAGGTGTTTGCATGTGCTTAACTGTTTGTATAGTAGGATAGAAATGAATTGTATGTTTAAATACCATGGCAATGACGTGAATTGGCTTTCGGCGGAGGTGTCCAGAAGAGGCTAGCGGGCAAGCTCGGTGAATTGATGGTCGGGGAGAAGTTTGGTTCATGCACACATGCACAACGGTGGCAAGCCGACGACGGACGGTGCAGGGGCGAGGGCGCTCACTTTGAGCATCGACGACGTGAGTGCAGGGCGACAGGGGCGACAGGAAGTGCCATCCGAGCACGGCGCGAGGAAGCGGCTTTTGTCGCGGCGGAGGCTGCTGATAAATCGAGAATGGAGACATCGTGGGGGAGGCTGTCGACTCAAGGCGCAGTGCAGCGGCACAGCCGGGCAGCACGACGCTCAGCGACAGCGACGGGCGGCTGCTTGCAAATGCAGCGCCGTGTTGCTGTCCGGGCTTGCATGCACAGTACACAGTAGAGCGAGTGCTGCAGGCGGCCCTGAGTGCGCGGCATCGCACAGAGAAGACTCGCTGCTCGCCCTGGCCGCGCCATTGCTGTGCCGGTCCGCCCCAGTGCGCTCGGCGGCTTCCGTTCAGGGTGCTAGCCCTCCCCACTCCTGCTCGCCATTCGCTGCTCGCCGCTCGTCACGGGAAGCGCCTTCCACGGCTGCGTGCTTGCTCCTCCGGTGCTGGCTGCTCCTCCTCGTCCTCGCTCTCTGCGCCCGCTATCGAAGGGGTGACAAACACTGCATCGGCCCCGGCATTCCTCCAGCTCCTCCAGGCCTCCCCCGTCCGCCGCACCGTGTCCTGCCCGACATTCTTTCACGCCGCCGCCAGACTCCTCGCATCTCGTCCCCCGCTCCGCCCACATCGAAGACCGACCCTGGACCACCAAGACATCACCTCCAGCGCCGCCATGGCCCACTGACTCCAGCGACACCCACACCCGCACGCCGTCCCACCCGCCTCTCCCCTCGCTGTGTGAGCGTGTGCCTCTGGCCCACACGCCCTGCCCACCCACCGTCTCCATGACCCAACTCTTCAGCTCCTCGAGCGGCTCCCCGATGGCCTCCGAAAAGAGGACCTTCTCCGGCCTGCCGCTCTCGTCCAACAAGCCCGTCAACGGCTCCAACAGCCAGGTGTCGCAGAAGATCAAGAACTTCTTCCGCATCAACAGCCTGGGTAGCAACGAGAGCAAGGACCGCAAGCATTCCGACGACGCCAGCGCCAATGCTGCCCCCAAGAACGACTCAAAGTCCAGCTTCCGCCAGTCACGCTTCCTGCCTCACATCTCCCGCAATCGCTCCCACACAGTCGCTAGCGAGGGCCATCCGCTCGATGATGGCGTCTCTCCCACCGCACACGCGAACCCGTATTTCATCCACCAGGGCCCCCCAGCCCTGCGCCATCACAACGAAGGCAGCGTGCCGCCCTCGCCGCCCGACACCCCGTCAATACCGACTACGAAGATAGACACCGTGAGTGGAGTCAATGACTCGGCCACGACAGCTGGAAAGGAGGAGCTGGCACGGAAACTGCGCAGGGTAGCGTCCGCTCCCAACGCACAGGGCCTCTTCTCGTCGGGAAAGTCCACTGAAAGACCGCAGACCGCCGAGCTCGGAAAGGAGCCTCTGGTGCAGCATGGCAACTCTTCGACCCTGAGCATGGTGGAAACCCTCACGCCTTCTTCAGATCACCTGCTCTCTGTGGACCCGCTGAAGGGAATCCCTTCACCCGGCCAGATTCGCAACGCAGTGGCTTTCCGAAGGACGTACAGCTCCAATTCGATCAAGGTTCGCAACGTAGAAGTTGGCCCGGGAAGTTTTGACAAGATCAAGTTGATCGGCAAGGGCGATGTGGGCAAGGTATATTTGGTCCGGGAGAAAAAGTCGAGCCGGTTATATGCTATGAAAGGTATGCTTTTCACCACCGAACCCACCTTGAAGGAATCACTGACGGTTTTTAGTCTTGAGTAAAAAAGAGATGATCAAGCGAAACAAGATCAAGCGTGCTTTGGCGGAGCAAGAGATTCTAGCCACCAGCAATCATCCGTTTATTGTTACGCTATATCACTCGTTCCAGTCCGAGGATCACCTGTACCTCTGCATGGAATACTGCAGCGGTGGCGAGTTTTTCAGAGGTAGGAAACCATTGACAGTCTTGCTATTTTCTAGACTAACTCGTTCCAGCTCTGCAAACCCGACCGAATAAGTGCGTAGACGAGGACGCAGCGAGGTTCTATGCGGCTGAAGTGACGGCTGCATTGGAGTACCTGCATCTCATGGGTTTCATTTACAGAGACTTGAAGCCAGAAAGTATGTTAGCTATTATCTTTGTATGTTCTTGGTCACTGACTTTGATAGACATCCTGCTCCATCAATCTGGCCACATCATGTTGTCCGACTTCGATTTGTCAAAACAGTCTGACCCCGGAGGTCGGCCGACCATGATCGTCGGCCGAAATGGTACCTCTTCAAGTAATCTCCCAACAATCGACACCAAGTCTTGCATAGCGAATTTCAGGACAAATTCTTTTGTAGGAACGGAAGAGTATATTGCACCGGAGGTTATCAAGGGCTGTGGTCACACTAGCGCAGTCGATTGGTGGACCCTCGGTATCTTGGTGTATGAGATGCTCTATGGAACGACTCCATTCAAGGGCAAGAACCGGAATGCTACCTTCGCCAACATCCTCCGCGATGATGTTCCCTTCCCCGATGGTTCGGGATCCCCATCAGTGTCCAAGTAAGTGGAACCTCGATGAAATCTCACGAATAATACTAACCTCATGAAAGCCTTTGCAAATCTCTTGTCCGCAAACTCCTTATCAAGGACGAGCTCCGTCGTCTTGGTTCTCGGGCTGGAGCCTCTGACGTAAAGACTCACCCCTTCTTCCGCACAACGCAGTGGGCACTACTACGCCATTCGAAGCCCCCAATGATCCCTCACCAAGGTCGTGGTGTTGAAACACCAAACTTCCGAAATGTAAAGGAGAGCCAAAGCGTGGACATCAGCGCAGCAAAGGCCAAGGGTGTACCGTTAGATTCCGGTCTTGCTACGCCAATGGGCGAAGTCGTGGACCCGTTTGAAGAGTTCAACAGCGTCACACTTCACCATGACGGAGATGACCAGAACGAACCACAGATCATACACGCATCACATCGGTAGGAAGTCGTCGAGAGTGCGTCTTTCCTTTTCTCGGCTTGATTTCTAAAAGAGCGAATCCTATTGCATTTCTTTCCTCGGCAGGAGGCGTTGGCGCGTTCTCTTGTTTCCACTCTTTTAATCGATAGACAAAGGTGTTTCAGTCTCAGCACCATTTGTATCACGGCATAGGCGTTGTTGGGTCGCGAAGCATCATAACTTTTTATCTTTCTTTTCCTTACTTTTTGGGATGCTGTTGCTCATCACTCTCGGCCATGACCGTCGAGCTGATTGTAACCTACTTGGGCGTTCGTTGTCGTCTCTATCCAAAGTCGCTTCTGAGGGGTGGATAGCTAGGGCCTGAGTGCGGCTATTACTTGGGCTTTCGTGTTTCTGTGCCGGGCGGATAAAAGTGTGAGAGCGCTGCAAGAGGAGATCGGAATATTCGGATATAAGAAAGTTCAGGGAGACACCTTTAATGGCCCTAGTATTGAATGCAAGAAATATCTTCGGACGCTTGACGGTACGTCATTCAAAGCCAGAGTTCAAATTTAAATCGAAAACGTTGCCAAGATATCAAACTTGTGAGCACGGGCCTAGTCGCGTCTTCCCCGCGATGTCACTTTGGAGGACTTTGGACTGGACCAACACCACCAATTGACACTACTCGACCCCTACAACTGGCAACGCTGCGATACGCTGTCATTATGTCCCGTGATCTGACGGACTAATCCATCACCCACAATCCTACCTCCTGTATCTCGTGCTCTCGACGTCCAACACTGTAAATAAACAACCCACCCCCGCATTCACCACCAATTACCATCACACACGAACATTAGCACGCGAACATTAGCACACGAGCTTGCAACCGCTTCCAATCCCAACCAAAGAAATACCAGAGTGCTTCCATGTACGAAATGACGACCGACACGCCCCCGGACACACACCACCTCTCCACCTCTCAAGCCCCAGCCGCCACGCCAATGGCTACGGAGACGCTGTCGCCGCTAGAACAGGAGATTTTGGACGAGTACGCAAGGCTGTTGGACAACCTGAACAACGTGCGTCCCCGCGCCTCCCCCCCCAACTCCCATCCCCCTCCACAGAAGGCCCAGAGCTAACACGCACCCTTTTGCGCCTCCGCAGATGTCGAGCCTCCTCGCGGACCTCGCGGTGAAGCCCGCGCCCGAGATCCTGGACGCGCTGCGTGGACTCGAGCGCAAGACGAGCCTGGTCATGACGCTGCTCAAGGCGAGCGTGTATAGCATTGTGTTGAACCAGCAGATTCGGGATCAGGATGAGGATGAGGAGTTGGAGAGGGGGAGGGATGGGGGGGATGGGAGTGAGGGGCGGTTTGGGGAGTGAGAGAGGAGTCAGGGGTGGGATTGACCGGGGAGAGGTGCATGGTGCATGGTGGGACGAAGGTTGCGATGCGATATGATACCCCGGGACGATGGATAGGAGGACGCGCGATGCAGATCCTGGAAAATAGAGGTTGGGATGTGTTGGGATGGTCTGCCGTCGACAGATGGTTATACTACAAAGTTTCTACAATGCTGGACGCCCTCCCAAATGCGGATATTTGTACTGTACAAACAACACGGCATCCAATCACTTGTCTTTCGACTTTCACTGTCTATGATTCACGAACCCCCCCCCTAGGGCCTCTAATGCACGCTTCCACCATAGTACACCTTCCTCACATCGACCATCTTCTTTCCCCTGGCCCGCGCAACCTCGTCCGGTAGTTTCTGGTTGCAGAGAGCCTCCCAGGTTGCTTTGATGACGTTCATCTTATTCCGAGACCGCGGGGTGCGAGCAGATAGATCCTGAAGCCCGGCTGCACGAGCGAGCTCGAAGATGAGATGCTGGACGCGGAGACCGAACCCTATACACCATTAGTCTCATTCTTCCCTTGGTCGGTCTTGAGATGTGCGTGAACTTACCAGGCGGTCTCGAATAAAGCCTCACTTTCGTTGCACCGACTTTCCTCTCCAAATCCCCAAACGTCGTCCTGTTCTCGTACCGAGGAATCGGCCGCATGTTCCTGATGGCCGCCATGACACTCTGCTTCCTCCCTTCCTCGGGTTCCACCGACTTTCCCTCCCCAACACCGAGTAGTCCATTCCCGTTCCCGGCGATGGTGAGATAGTAGAGCGAGCGGATCTTGCCCATGCGCGTCTGGTTCGTCACGCCGTGCGTTACCAGCGTTTTGATCCTTAGATTCCTCAAATCGGTCTTGTCCCAGTCCAGATACTGCAGCAGCCGTTTCTGGCGCGGGTCCTCTTCCTCCTCGGTCGACAGGCGGCGCGTCATGCGGGCCATGCGGTTCTCAATACGGGGGAGATCGGGCAGGAAGGCCGAATGGCGCGGGTCTGCCAGTACTTCGCTGACCTTAGGGTCTTTGGACCAGTAGGTGACGCGTGGGTCGAGCGCAGCTTGTGTCATGGCGGCTTCTATGGCTTCCTCGAACTGCGCCTGCTGTTTCTTGTCCATCCCCCCCTCCGGGATGCCACTTGGATACAACTTGGACAGATTCTCCGTCGCAATCCGGGCTATGGCCTCATCGCGCTCGACTTCATTTGCCTTGCGGAACTCTTTCCTCGGTGTGTAAAGACGGTCACCCCTCATGTAGCTCGCGAGGTCATCCGCTGAACGCTTCTCTGCGTGGTCCGTCACGGGATCCACGCGCGTGAGGTCGTCCTTGTATGGCAGCAGCCACGGATCTGTGCGTTCCTGCCCTTGCGTGTACAGATCGCGGGGGTCGATGACGGCCTCGGCGGCTTTGATGGCGGCGATTTGCGCGGGCGTGTATTTCTTCGAGGCCAGGCTGGTTTCTGAGGTGTCATATTTTGGGAAGGTCGTTTCAGCGGCTTGATTCAGGAGCTGCAGGTCTTCGGCTTTTATGCTCGGGTAGTGAGGGCGACGGCGACGTGCGGGGCGAGGCGCGGTGCTGTGGAAGGTGCGTTTCGGGGGTGTGGGTTTGGGGAGGGCATTGCAGGTCGTTCTAAGGAAGAGGCATCTTGCGGGCCGGCAGACGCTCATTGTGCGTCTGGAGTCGCGGGGAGGGCCCAATTGACTATGTACGGGGAACGGGAGAGGCGAGAAGGCGGCCGGGCTGCTGCTCAGACGAATGTTGTGGTTCGACACCGGAGCTTCGAAAATTGATAGATGCCAAGACTTGCTTTGCCGCTAGCGAGTGACTGGTCCAATCACAGCTAAACTTATCGGGGTGACAACTTTTTTATTTCTCCTACATGATATCTTCAATCTTACGCCCCGCGCTCAGAACACTGGTGACCAGCGGCCGAAGCGTACAATTCACTCCATACAGGATGGCGTCTTCAGCAGCCGCCCCAGCGCCTTCGGGAATCAAAGGCGCGAAGAGATATGCGGAAACTCCGTTGAGAAGCGAGGAGGAGTCACGGGGGAGTTATAAGTTCAAGAACAAGAGGATGAGGAAGGGTCATGGAGATAGCAGTCAGATTCTCAAAACGAACGGGAGCAATGAGGAAATTCTGCTAGAAGACGTGACAGCGCTATTAAAATCTACGAATCTGGGAAGAGAAGGAAACAGGGAACCAGAACCTCTCCCAGAGCGCCTAGCCGAGATCGAAGTCACAATTCACCAGATTTCCTCCACTGGAGATGGGCTGGGCTTGCAGAATGACTCCAACTCGGATCAGGTCTACGTTATCCCGTTTTCGGCACCCGGAGATGTGGTCACGGCGAAGATCTTCAAGCACTTCCGAGAGGAGAAGTACTCTATGGCGGATATTGTCAAAATTCACACGCCGTCGCCGCATCGAGATGACTCGCTCGTCAACTGTCAGTACTTTGCCAGCTGCTCTGGATGCCAGTTCCAGATGCTTCCGTACGACTACCAACTAGCCCACAAGAAATCCATCGTCGAGAAGGCATACAAGAACTTTGCCAACCTTCCTCCAGAGCTTATCCCCGCGATTGGTGATACTATTGGCTCCCCGCTCCAGTATGGATACAGAACGAAGCTGACCCCACATTTCGACGGCCCTCCGGACGCCAGACGGAGTGATGGCAGGAACGGCATCATCCGCAAGTTCGAAGAGCTGCCCCCCATCGGCTTCATGAAAAAAGGCACTCGAACCACTATCGACATTGAAGACTGCCCCATCGGCACCGAAGCAGTCCGGAAGGGGAACAAAAGAGAGCGGAAGCGCGTGGCAGACGAACTCGACAAGTACCACAAAGGCGCCACCCTCTTGCTTCGGGAAACTACAGAACGGATCCCGAAATCCGAGTACGAAGTCTCGAAAGAAGAGGGAGCAGATGGGGATGTGGTGGTCGAGGAAAAGGGGGATTATGTGTACAAGAAAACCTGCATCACAAATCCCAACGCTAAGACCACCGAATACATTGACGATTTCAAATTCGTCAATCCGGCGGGCGCCTTCTTCCAGAACAACAACTCCATACTACCAGTGTTTACGCAGTATATCCGCGAGCACATCCTGCCCTCCTCTCCATCCCCCTCGGACCCCAAAATCACACACCTCATAGACGCGTACTCGGGCTCAGGTCTCTTCACCATAACCCTCTCCTCCCTCTTCACCACCTCCCTCGGTATCGACATCTCCGCCTCCTCCATAACATCGGCCACAACCAACGCCTCCATAAACTCGGTACCCTCGTCGACCGCGAAGTTCATCGCCGCCGACGCCGCCGCGCTATTCGCTAGCATCGAGACCCCTGCCGCCGAAACAGTCGTCATGATCGACCCTCCGAGAAAAGGCTGCGACGAGAGCTTCCTGAAACAACTGGTCGGGTATGGCCCGGCGAGAGTCGTGTATGTCAGCTGTAATGTGCATACTCAAGCGAGGGATATCGGGGTACTCGTAGGGGGCATGAAGGGTGTAGATGGGGGCTTAGGAGAGGGCGCAGGATGTTATGAGATTGAGAGTTTGTGTGGATTTGACTTTTTCCCGCAGACGGGGCATGTGGAGGGAGTGGCGGTTTTGAGGAGGAAGGGCGCACGGGGGGAGGAGAACGGGGACGCGGGAAAGGTCGAGGCCAAGGTGGAGAGCAACGGTAGTGCTTAAATAGGGCGGACATCGCACGTATCTATCTAGCCATGCACCGTATCCTTCGCAGTTTGTAGAGTCCACAGCTGGGATACATGCACGTGCACATTATACGCCCCCTTCCATTCCCAACGTAAACATCTACTTCGTCATAGACTCTCATCTTTGAACGCGAGAAGAAGACAGCAATGTTATTTCTGTTACATGGACACGCCTTTTATTACGTTTTTGGTTTTGCCTTGAGCTGCATTTGCATTGCCTCTGTTTCCTCAAAGCTATAATTATTGTCCAATCCAAGAACACACCTCGCGGCACACGTCAACGCCCTCCGTCCCAGTCTTCTCTCTATTGCAGCGCAGGGTCAAAAATCCATCTATGCAGGTGCATCACCAGAAGCGTCCACCGTGCTACATGAGACAGACGCCCGCCCGTCCAGCTCTGAGCTGGTGGGCGTGCGTACAAAGAATGTTTGGAAGTAAGGCGAAGGGAGGGGAAGGGGGAGGAGTAGAGCCGACGGAAGAAGAGAGTGGGGGAAGAAGCACGAGGGGAGGATGCATAGTAGGCACGATGTTCGTGTTCTCTAGCCTGGAAGCCTTGAGTCCAAAGACGGCTGGTTGGACTGGTGAGCTTCGTACGCGTTGGAGCTCGAGGCTATGCCGGCATCGGATATCCCTAGAACGAAAAGGAAGAGGGGAGATGGGCTGGTGGGAGACATGCATGGATGAATTCGGCTCTCTAGCTTTTTTCCGTTGCATGTTGCGTTAGAGAGATCTGATAAGAGAGGAGGGAACGGTGGAAAAGTGGACGTTTGGTTTGCATATGGCATTACCGTTTTGCACATGTATGCACACACTTGCTCACCGACGGGCAGTGGAATATCACCTTCGGCGAGCATCTATGCAGCACTAAGAGGAAACGAGATACAATTTTCCTTTGGGTCGTCCAGTGCCATGTGTCTGGCAATCCCCGACTCCCCTACCTAATTGTGATTGATGGAATATCAAGGAGATGGGAATGACGTCCCGCATTCTTGATGTCACAGGCCGCCAAGTACAAGCACCACTGATGATATCCAGCCGTCTTCATGATTGCCCGATGACTGCCATGACGAACTGGCTACTTGTTCTTGCATTCTGGTTGTCTGCCAATGTCGATAGATTCTGTTACAATCGACCAAATCCTCGTAATTTCCTCCAACCTAGAAGCAGCAAACTCCTATGAATAAAAGGAGCGGAATGTCTTTTTTATCGATCACGCGTATCACATATTTTCCGAATACCCCACGGGGTATGTGGTACGTAAGTACGGGCACGGCATCCTCCCGCCGTGGTCATTCGCGTCTTCTAAATCTAGAAGATTACGATTACGAAGGATGGAAGGTCCAGTTCCGTCTTAAAATAGCTCCAGCCATGCGATCTAGGAACGCTATAACGTTTACATTGCCCCCGAGATTCAGTGGCACGCTGTATATTAATTTGAAGACTTCGAGAATGCGGTGATGGCGATGATAGAGTGCAAGAGCCTGCAGAAGATTGGAAAGTGGGGATGAAAACCAGGGACAGTAGACAGGGGGAGTGTGGCGAACAACGGTAGAGCTCTTGCTCGCGGAGAAATTTTGAGGAGGTTCGTGCCTGATATTAGAAATTTGAAAATGAGCGGAGAAGATGTCAAGATTCAATCAGGCTCGGCAGAGCAGTAGTCGTATCCGACGGTTCATTGGGAGCTGCCCAGAGGTGCATGCTTGTCGTACAGCCTCGTCTTGCTTGGTGACCAAGCTAAGCAATGCAAATTGTATATACACCGGCACGTGGGGGAGAGAAGCGACACGGCCGGCCATATGAAGCCGGAAAGTGCTTTGTTCGGTTTTGGACCACTGCTCCGTCAATATCAAAATGAAGTATGAAGAAATTTGAGGATGGAGGCTGGGCTCGAAAGCTCACAGGAACAGGTATGAGCCCGTCTGTCGGGACTAGCACATAACTGATCGATTTATTATATTGCAGTGTTGGCTAAATAAGCACCGGGGGCTATCACCTTGCAGAGACGTGAGGATGGACTCGCTGGCCCAGCTGATAGGCGACCGGATCTTTGGGGGTGATGGGGCGGACTCAGAGAGCTATTTCAAGAGGCCAAAGCAATCTTATTTAACATCCGGACAGGTGTGGAGGCGCTTTATTCTGACATGTGGCTAGGTGAGACATTTCGGGCCGGGACGAGGCAACGTGCGACATGCGTGGTGATTTTGCCGGCAGGTGAGTGGATCGGGTCGCATCCTGGGGTGCTGCATGCCCGTTTCGGTTGTGGCTAAGTAGGGTGGTCCAAACTACATGCTTGGCCTGCTTGTCGAATGTGCCTTCTTGTGATACAGACCCAGCGTCTGTCGTGGTGGTTGAGAGTCGCGGGAACGAGTTGCACAAGCTCGTGCGTGTGTGACGAACGACAAGTCGCAGTCAGCCCTGGGGGACTGTGAAGCAGCTTATGTGACTGTATGACGTGCGACGGGCGCCTCAAGTAGCATGGGTAGATGCAAGAGAACAACGAAGAAGAAGATTCCAGACAGGAGAGAGTGGGGGACTGAACAGGCTGGGGATTGGCATGTTACGGCAGCTGGTAAGTATTTCCTCGAATGAGAGAATAGAGAGACTTTGTTCACGTCTTGCAGTCACTGAGAGCAGCGGTGAGCAGATAGCCCTATGCTCAATATCGTAGGAGTACGCTTGCTTTGAACTGGCCCGAATGCGAGAGATGGGTTGAGGGGAGTGTGTGGGCGTGGTTGCACCCGCCACAAGGCTGTCAGGCCGTGCCCTGTGCGCTCGAAACGTATGCTGTTTAGGGGACAGCGTAATCTCAGCCGGCTTTCAGTGACGCAAATACAGTCATGGGATTGCTGGCACCTGGAATGGATCTGTCTAGGGCGATTGGTAAGAGGAAGGGAGGGGACAGTTGCTTTTGGCTGCCTAGTCAGGAGCGGGAGGAGAGGGCAACAGAGGAGCCGAGAGAATAGGCGAAATGAAGGCAGTAGCTTCGTCTATTCTCCCATCAGGCGAATGCTCGATCCACATACTGTATACTGTGTATACTGTGGTACTGGGCGAGATGGGGAGACGGGGGGCTGGTGTGCTGCGTGCTGAATGCTGTGTGCACGGCGAGCCCGTCGCTTGCACGTGTAACACGGCAGCGTGGGCCAGCACACCGGGGGTCCACGGAGGAGGCATGGGCATGGACATGTCGAAGCTATTTCAAGTGTGCCAGAGGCGGTCCTTGTCGTCGGCAGGCTCCGGGAAGTCAATGGATAGATTCCGTTCTCCCGCAGCGCCAGGGTGGGCGTCCAAGGAGCGCCCAAGGAACCGTCAACGGCCATGCATCGTGAGGGCCAATATCAGCGGACAATTGCCCGCGGCGCGAGTGGACCACGGCGGAAACATCGTCGACGAGAGGGCCAGACGCAGTGTATGGGGGCGCGGGGTCCGCCATGGCGGTGGAGTGGGCGTTGATGCTGCCTCCCAGCACGCCGAGCGACTGCCACCGCCGCCGCCGCCAATGCGTGAACTGCTCCAGCGGCAGAGCAGGCGGCCAGCAGAGCTCAGGGCCGCCCCGGCGTGGTCAAAGGCTCCATGGACAGCTTCCTGCGCGCGCTCCTCGGGCGGGCGGTCTCTAGTGGTGAAAAGGGCAGCCGAATTGCGGGCCTCTCTCGGGTCCTGTGCTAGAGGCAATTTTTTCTCGAGGTGCCGCGCTTGGTTGACCTCCCCTCTTCATCCTCCTCCACTTCCCATCGCACACACACGCCGTCGAAATTCGCCCACCGGCCCCAGCGACTCTCGATCCCGTACTTCAAGGCTGTTTCGAGGCGCTGCCACAGCCTCCCCGTCGCCGCCGCCGCTCGCTCGTTTCACGGGCCGTGACCTCGCCGCTCGACTCTCGTGCCTGGGAGCCCATCGTGCCTCTCTGCCCGCACGTCTGCACCCCCAGTTGCACCTCGCAGTCGACAGCGCCGCCCCAGCTCCGGCGCCTACGCTGCCCCCGCCGCTCGCCATAAAAGGCTCGCATCCGGTCTCTCCAGACCCGTCGACGAGGTCAGTCCTGCCTACATCGTCGCCGCCGCCCCGGTGGCACGCTTGCCCTGTCCCTCTCCCTTCTGCGCCCTCCGCCCGCCCTGAGCTCGCAGCGTCGACTTGCTTGGCCGTTCGCGCTTGTGTCGGCTGTCCGGTGCATCTGCGAGCCCTCCACGGGCGGCGTCGGCCCTTTCCCCCAGCCCAACATCCGCCTCACACCCTCCACCTCATTTTGCCCACGAGCGGGTGCCTTCCCTCCTGCCACACAGACACTCGTCATCCGACCTCGCGCACCAAACGCAGATCGAGCCATCGCCCTCGCTGCATTTCGCTTATCCCTCGGGCTTGCCCATTTCGCCGACGCGCGCTGCTGACACTTTTTCTACCAGAGCTCTGTGAACCCACGTCACTTTCTGCACGTCTCCCCAAGAGCCAATTCCTCGACCGCAGAGGAGTCAGACCTGCGCCCGGATACTTCTTCAGGCTTCGATACTCAGATCCGCTCGCCGTCTCTCTCTGCACATCGTTCCTCGCGAACCCACACGCACCGGCACGCGCACCGACAACCCCAAAGCCCTAGCCCGAAAGCTCTGGTGATTACCTTCAGCATCAAGTGCGGAGAGGTCAAGCGTTGAACCTCTCCGGACACAGCAGCGTTTATACCTGCATTGGTCAGGTCGTCGGAGTGCTCCCAACGGGGACCACGAGCGCCAGTCAGCTTCCTCTTTGTGAGAATATAACCTGCGTCAAAGCAGCGCCAAGAGAAACCATGGCAACACCACCGAACCGAGCCGGCAGCGACGTCGCCGCCCCTCCAGCACCCTTCTCATATGCGCAAGCAGCCAAGGGTCTCTCTGCTGCGCCCGCCTCTGCGCCAGCTCCAAGCAAGCCATCCTCAGACACGACGACGGCACCCAAAGACAGCAGTCTCACCCCTTCCATACTCCCTGTAGCTTCCTCAACGAGCTGGGCGGACGACGTAGAAACGGACGACACGCAAACCGAGAAGCCGTCGAGTGTGCGCGAGAACCAAAGCAATGGAGTGCCACCGTCACCAAAACAGGCCAGTGCTCTCCAGCAGCCTGCCCTGACATCGACCGTGTCATCTCCTGACCTGGGCGCTTCATCGTCGTCGACTGTTACGAAAGATGATGACGTCTCATCGCTACCGAATACATCATCCGAGTCAACCTGGGAGAACAAATCTCAGGCATCAACTTCTGTCGACAAGACCGCGGAGCCAGCCGAGAAGACCTCGGACAAAGTCAAAGGCAAAGACCTAGAACACTCTACATTCAAGCCACTCCAAGAGGCTCCGATACCAATCGTGAACATTTGGCAAAAACGAGCAGATGAGGCAAAGGCCAAAGCAACGCAACGACCTGCCTCGGGAAAACCGGTTGCTGCTGTGTCTTCCCCTGCAATCTCAAATGGTGTGGCCCATGGCCCCGGCGCCAAGAAGAACCGAGGTATTGCAGGAGCCGAAAAGGCTGAAGCAAGAGAGAAGGGCCCTACAACCGAGAGCAAGGTTAAAGGACGCGAAGAGGAGAAGGCAATCCAACCCAAGAAGGATGCGAAACCCGAGGTGGATTTCGAAAAGGCCAAGAAAGGTACCAAAGGCAAGCCAGCTGAGAAGGATATCAAACCCGTCGCCATAGTGGCTCCTCCCCCACCCGCTCGTGACCAGGAGTCATGGCCAACCCCAGAGACCGCCATCGATGAAGACAGGAAAAAGACTCAGAACAAGGGTGACAAGACGGAGAAAGAACGCAAGGAGAACATACCGGCAGGAGCGCATGGTAAACATGAGTGGGTGAAAGTCCCATACACTCCTACTGTGATATTCAACACACCGTTACCTGGTGCTGCCTCATCGCGAAGAGGGGGACGAGGCGGAGGTCGCGGAGGAGCGCAGACCAGTGGGAGGGCTCCCGGATATGGCGCAAGTGGCGCTGGGCATCCTGACAAGGATGGCTCTGCACCACCTACCCTGCCGAATGGAGAACAGCCAAAGCGCGGCCGGCCTGATGTATCCGCAACCCGTGACGCTTCTTCCCCCAAGAGCAAACGAACTGGCAGTGCTGGCTCGCCGACTTTGAAAGAGAGGTCACCAGCGTTCACTGGAGAGAAGCCCTCCAAACCTACAGCTGTGTCTGAGACTGAGACTGCCTCTGTCACAGTAGAACCAACGTCTGGCCCCCAAGCCCCAGGTCAGCCCAACACGTTCCCTCGTCAGTATCCTTCGGGCCGGTCAAGCAAAGGCAGGAGGGGTGATGCATCTAGCCAGGGAGAACGGAAGAAAGATGGTGACTCGAACTCGCCAACCAAAGAGAACGTAGGGTCACATGACCGACAAACGTCAATAGCCACGCAGACGGATGGTAAGTGGCAACGATTCTGGATTCTACCTCGTGTACGATCTTACTAACTTTCAAAGCCCAAGAAGAGGGCGACCGACGAGCATCTACTTTCCACGAAGGTCAAAACGCTCAGCCGAAACAAGGTGCAAGCAATAGCCGCCCATTCGGCTCATTTTCCGGTCGCGATCGCCCCCGTGGTGGGTCTCGTGGTGGCCGTGGAGGTTATCAGAATGGTCACCAATTTACAAATGGCCATACTCCGCTACAGTCTACGTCGTCGTTCCCACTACGATCTCCGACCACTTTCCACCCAGATCAAAACGCATACTTCCCTCCTCCGCCCACTCACGGCCGTGGATATAGGGGCAACGGCCAACGATCACAGTCGGTGACTACGGACAATATATATGGCCGTGTTCCCGGCTATCCTGGAGGACCTCAACCCCCACCTATCCAGACATACATGGGAGGAATGTATGACTATCCCATGATGCAACCAATGACTGCTGTGCCATACAGCCCGTTTGGTGTGGATCAATTTACCCTCGTGAACATGGTAACGACGCAATTGTATGAGAAAGCCATGTCAATATTTAAAGCGTGCACTAATACTGGTCAGGGAGTACTACTTCTCTGTTGAGAACCTGTGCAAGGATATATATCTTCGCAAACACATGGATTCGAAGGGATTCGTTTACCTCGGTTTTATTGCTGAGTTCAACCGCATCAAACAACTCACGACAGATATGGAGCTAATCAAGCTTGTCTGCTATCAATCGAGGATCATTGAATTCCGCGTTGGACTTGATGGTAAAGAGAGATTGCGACGCCGAGAAGGATGGGAACAGTGGGTCATGGGTATGTCCGAGCGTGATGCTTCCGCACAGAATGACGGCCCAGATGAACTTCACAACCCCCCGGTTCCTCATCCCAATGGATTCGATATGTCGGGTATGCCTCGCTTTCCCGATATGTCCGCAGTTTCGCCGACTGGACCAGCACCCTTTGCGAACGAAGCCCTCTATCCGATAGTCAACGGTGGTCATGCATCGCCAGACGTCCTACCCAATGGTTCGGTTGCTGAAGGCTTGAATGGTTCCGTCGTTCCAAATGGCCTCCCTATCGAAATTTCGACAAAGACTGTGAGTGGCGAATCCGATTCATTTTCTGACGAACAAGTCGAAAACTTGACTGTCGTCGTTCGCAAGCAAGACCAGCCTCAAACGCAAGCCTTGCCTCCTGCCGCATTACGAACGTTTTCTAATGGCACCATCGATAGCAGAAGCAGCTTGCAGGACGAAACTGAGCAGATAGCCGGCAGGCAATCGGGCCTCAAGGTTAATGGTACTGGACCTCCACAGGGGTATGCCTAGATGAAAAAAACCCCAAATGGCAGGATACCCGCTAATACATATGGTAGTGTTGATAGCCAAGTTCAAGATCAAACCCAGCGAACCTTGAGTCCCTTTGCGCCGGCTTCTGCAACGATTCCTGTTCGTCTTTTTTGGGTCAAAGATAATGACGCCCCGGTTGAACAAATTCCATCCGACTCCACGCACGAATCCTACTATCACCTTCGATCAAAGGCGCTTCAGCAGCGTCACCATGCTATACCCGGTACTACCCCATATGACATGGATGTTTTATATCAGTTTTGGTCACATTTCCTCATCCGCAATTTCAACACTCACATGTATGACGAGTTCCGCCAATTTGCTTTCGAGGATGCCTTCCATAGGATGTCTGATGTCGGTCTTGCGAACTTGATCAAGTACTATGGAGAATCTCTATTATCGCCCCAGGGTATAATTCGAGAGCGTGTTGCTCGGCACTACGTTGAACTTGTGAGATCGGAGAATGAGTATCAACGCCCAGCTTTCAGACAATTGCGGTCAGCTTTACGCAACGGTGCCCTTGATGCGAGGAATCGAAGACGTATTAGCGATTTATTGGACCCTGAACTGAAAGCTTCATTGGAATGAGATGGTTCTTACAGCCGTAAACATTTCTTCATTTTGGCTGGATGTGTACCCATTTACGACTCTCTGATCCGGTGGACTCGGCTTTACAATTCCCCTGGGTTCTTTTGGTTTATGTTTCCCTTAATTTCACACACTCGATCTCTGGCCGACCGCTAGTGTTTCTTTGTGTTTTCGACAAAAGTTTTGTTTGGCGTTAGTACATGGCATGGATGGTGGAGTGCATTTTCCTCTGAATAAAATAGACTTTAGCGGATGGATGGCCCCGGGATCTTATGTTCACACGACAGTCATCAGCCGAGATACCTGAACTTGGAAATCCGGGGATGACTTCTTTCAAGGTTGGGGGGTGGGGAATGGCATTGTGGCGTCCTGCATTATATTCAACACCCAACTCCCCCTCTTCTTTCCACTATTACCCAGCATAGCGGCATTTGTTTCTTCAGTCCAGGAGCGTGCTCCGGGTTCCCCTTTCTTCGTCCTTCTTTTCTGTTCGCTTTGAAGAATGAAGCTGGGTAGGCCCCAGTAAAAAAAGCTGTTCGCTCAGTGGTCTCGAGTTGTTCTGTAAACTACGAAAACAAGAAAGTATATGTGTGCTATGTAGCAACCGTATTGGTCGTTGAAACCTCGTTTTGCTTTTGGTCAATGGCTGCGGATCTAGATAGCGGCACGTGATGATAAGTCGGCTAGAATTAAGCTCCGATCTGCGAGATCCGGAAATCTCCGCGTGGCGACATCTGCGCCACGTACAATAGACCTCAATTCCCCACACTTTGCCTCTGTCATCTGTACTCCCTACTCCGGTACTGCTTGTACGGTCCTCAACATGGCGCCCGCAGTGGTGCACCTCCATAAGCTGGTGGCCAAGAACGCGAAAGTGTTCAAGTAAGTCTCCCACCTCGATTTGATCGATGATGACGTTGACCGCTTCTAGGGCTGCCTGGCGACACGCTGCGAAGCTTGTACAAGACAAACTACCCCCAAGTATTCGACCTACCCAGGCTCAGTTACAGCCCATACTTGCGCGAAATGCTCCTCGACACCCCCTCCACCGCGTTGCTTTTCTTAAGCAGAGTAAAGGCAGATGGTACTCTACCCACAGTGCCATCAGCGCCACGGTCCGACGTTTTACAACATCAGCTTCACGATCATCCGGAGTCAAGTTCGATCGAGCGTCCTTCCCGAAATCGCGAACTGCCTCCGCGGTTGCTAGTCAGACTGGACGGGCTCCCTTCGCCTCAACGCTCCGTCCGAACTTGACCGGAGGTACACTTGGCAGAACTGCCGGCGGATATGCATGGGGATCTGGACGAGCTGGCGGTGCTAGATATTTCTCACATGGTCCGGCAGCCCCTGCTCAGGTCATCAACAATGTGTCTCAGGCCGTCCGCGCGTTCGTGCTCTCAGGACAAAAGGCTCAATTCGATGGCATCGACCCACACACTGGTGAAAAGCGCTTCAAGGGTGTATCGGCCTTGCAGGATCAGGTCAACCGCACTCTCAACAAGGTCCCCAAGGCCACACCAGGCTCCTATATTGCCTTCAACATCCATCCTACGGTCACTGCCCTCAGCCCGCTAAAGGCGGTGAAGGGCTTCAGTTCGTTTGCACAGGAGAAGGAGTCGCTCAACCAGGAAGGTCTCTTGGACCTCCTCTCTGTCGATTTCTCGAGAGCTGTCAAGGAACTGGCCACAGTTCTCGGCGACCTCCAACGACTATCTGCGCTAGGGGACTTGCCCATGACGTATGAGTCATCAACACTCAAAGTCCATTTTCCTGGCTGTGACGCAGAAACAGTAGAGAAAATATGCAACGAGTTCAACATCCAACGTGGGGTTGTGCACCAAGATGAAGACTTCGAGTCCTTTGTCGGCACAGAAATAGCACTACTCTTCCCGTTCGCATCAAGCCGGACACCCTCGGAATGCTCTTTCTACGAAAAGTCAGTCACCGGGCGCCAGCAGCCCATCGATTGGCAGACCATGCTGTCCCCCGGCGTTATGAGCGTTGATGAGTATTCGATGCACTCAGACGCCGGCTTTGACTTTGATGACCTAGCCGATGAGCGTAATCCTTGGATTTCTTCTCCGTCCGGGTACGACAGTTTCCATACTAGTGATATTGAGGACGGGCCAGGCACAATGGATTTGCACACTCCTCTCGAATATCAGGGAATCGAAGGGATTTACCGGTTCATGGAGCATTGCGATTCAAGCTATAGATAGAACTGCCCAACGAGACGAACGACGAAGGGCGTTTGGGGATGATTGACTTCAATACCAGTTGGTTTAAATTGACCGGGCGGCTGGAGTTTGTACGGATATGGATACGCCGACACTCTTTCCTCTCCTATGTAGTTATGTAGTCGTTACTCATGATTATTGATCCAGTTTGAAAATCCTGTTCTTTGATGTGATAACTTTACCAAAACACTATAATGATGCTATTCTATGATCGTTCACGTTTTCTCTTGGTAGATTACAAACATTGAACTATGGGGCCCGTTCTAGAAAGTCCTCGCGGCTGGACGCGGGTACATCCGCACCTCACCCTCTTTGCACGCCCTTTCTGTTGCCCCGCATTGTACATATCGCACTATGATGTCGTCGCGGATCATAGCAACAACCCGTTCTCCGTCGCAAAACACTCGCAGACAGTAGCCAAAAGTGGGGGTTCTGGGTAGCTGGCTATTTAGCATCTTCAGCTCGCCTAGTCCCCGAACAGCCAACGATTTCGTAAAAAAATCAAATGCGGGCGCTAGAAGTTATTTCCGGGCCTGGAAGTGAGCAAGGTGTGGAGCTCGGGAGCAAGAGAAATTGGGGACGGCGCGCCGAAGGACGGAGTGGGCGGTCTGACTCTGACTCTGTTACTCTTTCGATTATTCCGAGGCTCCCGTTCTTAAAAAGAAATGGATTCCCTCTCTTGCCGTCCGTATCCAGGATCGAGACTTTGTTGCGAGGGTTGAATTGCTTGGCCCGGAAAAGACGGTTTCGACGGGTTTTGAGGCGCAAAACTTTATTACCGGCTGGCGATGACAAACTCTACCCCGATTTCGACATTGGAAAATCAAACTTCGAAAGAGCTGGGGCACGCCAGCTTTGGCGACGAGGACAGGATTGCAAAGTCGGAAAAGAGTGGTGATGTCAATGGGGACAATGGGAGAGAGATGCTCGAGGGAAGCAATGAAGAGGTAGTGGGTGAAGGCACGAGGGAGAGAAGCCTGGATGGGGACGACAACGGAGTAGGGGACGGGGAGAAGGAGGT
This sequence comes from Melanomma pulvis-pyrius CBS 109.77, assembly GCA_010093585.1. NCBI lineage: Eukaryota > Fungi > Ascomycota > Dothideomycetes > Pleosporales > Melanommataceae > Melanomma > Melanomma pulvis-pyrius. The sequence goes on along the minus strand of MU001786.1, from coordinate 73,458 downwards.
CGATGTCCCACCGGATGGAGGATATGGTTGGGTTTGCGTGGCTTGTTGTTTTGTTATCAATGCGTAAGTTGAACTATGCCCCTATGATATATGGTCTCTAGGAAATCTCTCGAATGCGCAGCTAACATCCCACAGACACACATGGGGCCTCAACTCCTCCTACGGCGTCTTCCTCGCCTACTACCTCGCCAACTCCGTCTTCCCCGACGCCACGCGCCTCCAATACGCCTTCATCGGCGGACTCTCCATCTCCCAAGCCCTCATCGTCTCCCCCGTCGCTACTCTCACCACCCGGCTCTACGGCACCCGGACCACGCTCCTCATCGGCATATTCTTCGAGACCATCTCCTTCATCGGAGCGTCCTTCGCCACCAAAATCTGGCACCTATTCCTCACGCAAGGAATCTGCTTCGGCTGGGGCATGGGCTTTCTGTTCGTCGGCTCCGTGGTCATCGCCCCGCAATGGTTCAGCACAAAACGCAGTCTCGCAAACGGCGTCTCCGCCGCCGGCTCCGGAATCGGAGGCCTCGTGTACTCGCTCGCCGCGCAGGCCATGATCCGCGACATCTCGCTGGCCTGGGCTTTCCGCATCCTGGGACTCGTAGCATGTGTCGTGAATCTCGCGGCGGCGATGCTGATCAAAGACCGCAACAAGCAGATTGGGAGCAGCCAGTTGAGCTTCCACTATCAGCTTTTCAAGAGAATGGAGTTCCTGGGATTGCTGGCGTTTGGCGTCACCAGTATGCTGGCGTATGTCGTGCTGCTGTTCTCGCTCCCGAATTATGCGAAGACGGTTGGGCTCACTGCTGCACAGGGGAGTATCATTGGCGCCGTCCTCAATCTGGGGCAGGCGCTGGGGAGGCCGCCGATTGGGTATTTCAGCGATAGCTTTGGGCGCGTCAATATGGCTGCGAGCATGACGTTCCTTGCGGGCTTCTTCACGCTGGTCATCTGGAGCTTTGCGAAGAGCTTTGGCGTCCTGGTCTTCTTTGCCATTATTGGCGGCATGTTTGCGGGGACTTTTTGGGCCATCGTGGGACCCGTGTGGAGTGAGATTATAGGCCTGGTGGAGTTGCCGAGCAGTTTGAGTATTACGTGGTTGGTCTTGGTGCTGCCTACGACCTGTAAGTGTCCCCCTTTCCTCCTTTCTTGGAACTGCGAGGGAGATGTTGTACTGATGTGTGTATATATAGTCTCTGAACCGATCGGCCTCGAAATTGTCTCCTTCAATAATGGGAGCTACACCGGCGCCATCCTCTTCACCGGCTTCATGTATATTGGTGCTGCGGGATTCATGTGGCTTGTGCGAGCGTGGAAGATTGGGGATCTGGAAGAGCAGGCTGCGATTCTGGAGAGGAAGACGGCTCAGAACGGGAATGCGGTGATGGTTGGGGAAGGGGCTGGGGAGCGGATGGGAGGTGTGAGGGGCGAGTACAAGAAGACACCGTTTATGAAGAGGCTATTTATGTGGCAGAAGCTGTAAGAGTTGGGACGGGTAGAGGATGGGACGGGATGAAGATGAGATGGGAAGCGTAGTGTACATACAAGATTAAAATTAATAACTCACCTTACATGCAGTCGCCTCCTAGCAAGTTGCTAGCATTATCTTTTGTGCTTGCCGAGTTGCCCAGCTCGAATACATTCACGACGAATAATGCTACTACATCTATACTGAAGACACGAGTTTCTGACTTCAGCGTATATCCTTGATGATTCAGTGCATGAGATACTACAACCTGTAACGCTAGATCGAGCTCGACTATATCGACTACGCCACGTCATTGCCTTATACGTCGGCGGCACAGCAAATATCTTTCGCGCGAAAAGACGAAGCTAAATCTACTTACTTTCGCCCCCCAAAGGTGCCGTCGAACGTTGAAGTCAGTAGCGTAAAGATTTTATCTTTTTTTTTCAGCGGGAATATGAAGTATTGCGGCACGGGTAGCTGGTCTTGAGACAATGACTCTGGAGGATTATTCGAAGGCCTCGTGGACGTTCATGTGAGGGGAGGCCGTCAAGCTGCTGTTATTGAAGGCGGGCGCATTCACTTTTAGTCTAAACGTGGTGGACTTTTCGCCATTGACGCGGTCTACTACCCTGGGTCTTCATGCTAGGGTTGATTGAGTAGGGGGTGGAAGCATAGAAGCTATGCGTACTAAAAATATTCAATTCCTCTCGTCGAACTTTTATTGCATAGGAATAATTGTGCTTTTTACTATTTTCATTCAATATCCTGCACGCAATGATAGCCTAATATTCGATTTTGGAGGATGGAATGGTCAGTACAGGACTCTTGCGATCTTTCCTTAGGGACGTCGAGATGGGGATGGATGGTTGGAAGCGGGGTTGTGCAATGGGATGGGTAGGTATGTGTGGCGGTATTGCGTTTCGGAGTCTAGTGATAGGTAATAAATAATGAAGGTCATGGTTTGATGTGTTGGCTTTGCAACCTGTTTTACGGATGATATATTATGCGTTTGATTTTCGATCAGAGTTTAGGTATTTGGGGGGAAGGGCTGAGAGATGGAAATATTGAGCGTTGATGTAAACTCGGAAATACGAGTGATACTCTGAAGGAGAGAGAATGTGTGAAAGTGAATAGAAAATAAAGTGAAGCTTCATGTACCACGTGGTACCATCGGCATGTACCCAGGAGATGAGATTCGACACGGTTCTGGTTTAGCGGCCGTTTACTAGCTTAGTCACCCCATCGTTGATCCTGGTGCTGCCTCGAAACGCGTTTCCAAACTTGCCTTGTCGAACTGTCAAAACATGACGCAAAGACGGGCGAGCGACGTCGCCCACTCGATGTTGCCGACCGCCTGCACGCTGCGAACGTGACGTGTCTGCACTAGCGACTGGACGTTGGGTGTCGGTTACATAGGGGGCGTTGTGGGCCAAACAAAGGCATGAAGCGCAATAACAAGTAGATAGATGAATTTGGACGCGCCGTAACACCAAATAGGCGCATCAGGGGCTCGACTCGATGGGGCGCTCTGGTGTGCAAGGCCGCACGAGCGGATTCGACGACCACAGACGACGGGTCTCGAGTCTGCTGTTGCTACTGGCATCGAGGCCTCCCGCGCCGCCTCGAGGGCGCTGCAAGGCCCTATATATGTGCGACCTCGGCCATGTGCGCCTCGCTGTCGCGCCACGCCCCCTGCTCGAGCACCCCAGGCTTCCCTGAGGGTTCCACGCCGCCCCTTGCGTTATGACACGTTCATCCCGTCCCTCAGGCCAGCCAATCGGTAATGGTGCTGACTTAGCGCCTCCTTTCCACATTTTCTTGACTGCTGGACAGCGGCACCACTCCTCACAGCCGCGTCTCCCATCATCGTCCTCTCTGCTGCTGCTTCGGGATGGTTGTTCTCCCCGTCTACACAGTGCTCCCCAACCTCATGTCGCTCTTTTAGCTGCCTACCAGTACTTTCCTTTGTATACATAATTGCCGCGTCCCACCCCCGACCTTCCGCCCGAAGCCCCCCCTCGCGACCTCCACACGCGTTGCTTGCACTGCCAACCCTAGGACCGCCCTCTTGACAGCCCAGCCGAGACATCCCCACTCGCTCGTCGCGTGTGTATTCTGGAAGGTGCGCGTTTTTGTGTTCCGAGACTCAGGGCGAGCCGGTGAATGTTGAATGCAAGCTCGACGCACTTCCTCGTGCTCACCGTCCCCGCCATCATCGCCGCCATCTGTTCTGCAGTACGACGGTGAAGGTGTGCTCTCCCCGGAACAGACCCTGTGGACCGCCCACCCCTCGCCAACCCAGACCCTGTGCTACTCGAGCCCGGAACTACCCCCCCTCGCCTCTCTATCTGCGCTTCGGAATAACCCGCGCACGCCTTCGACTGTCGCGAGGCACGCAAGAACCGATAGTACGTACTACACGGCCAGCTGGGGCAGTCCGTACCAGCACCCACCACCAGTCTTCAATCTCGGGCGTAACCCCTCGACGCATTTCGGAAGCGACGATCTTGAAGAGGACTCATCGAATCTCCAATTCGGACTCGAGCACCTGCTTCCTCCGCGCTTGGAAGAGGACCAATCTCCAAATCGTTTCAATCTCGAGCATTTGATTCCGTCGCGCCTGGAAGAGAACCACTCCCCAGTCCAGTTCAACCTCGAGCATTTGATTCCTTCTCGGTTGTTATCTCACCAAGAGACACCTACAAGGTTGAATTTTGCTTCAGAAGCAATCACACAGTCACCTGAGCCGGGCCCTGCAAACCCGACCGAAGAGTGGGTTCGACAATTTTTAGACGTACGTTGGAACTCGGAAACAAGCGACTGGTGGAGTGAAGATAAAGAGAATAGTGGCTTGGTAGACGCATCTGGTAAAGACCGGGAGAATTCCATCGCGAGCTTCTTCAAGGAAAAGGGCCACAAGACAAGAAACAACAACAAGACTCTGAATCAACAAGACTTCTGGTCTCATTTCAGTGAGGACCAGAAGGAAGAGCTCGGCAAGATGATGGCCTCCAGGTATGCGAACCCTGACGCACCACACTCGCGTCAGGGTTCTGGAACGAGCCTGAGATCGCATCTCGGACGGAGTACGCACGCGGAAAAGCCTCCTGCTTCACCACGGGAATCAAATGCACCCGAGTCGCCTAGGCCGTTAGAAGAAACCTCGAGTAAGCTCCAAGTTCCTGCACAGCCTGTTCCTGCTCCTCGTCCACGCAAGAAGGTCATGGTGAAGGGCAAAGGATGTATAATTTCGATAGCTCGCGACATCCCAAGAGGCACGCCTGGGTATCCTCCGAAGCCAATGAGCCCGGCCGCGCTCGAGTCGAAAATGCAGCAATTCAAGCAGGATGGGTATGACATTCGTGGCTTTGGATACTGGAATGATGTCAATGGTCCTGTGGGAATGGCTCTTCCTCAAAACCGAGGTGTCTGGCCTGACGAGAGCGATATTCGAGCAGAGCGTGCAAACACCACCTTTCGCGTCCGCATTCCTAGGAAGGCTGACTGGGATGCATACGTTGAGCATCTGGTAGAGGCGAAATTAGCAGCTCTCGGCGTCAGTCTGGGAGGAGAGGAAGACATTCCTCTGCCTCTATCAAGGCCTGGCTCGCAGCATCCTGGCAATCCCTTCTCGCCTCCGCTACCGACGTCCTCTGCAGGTAGTCATAGAATGAACCGACAGGGAAGCATCGTCTCAGGCTCCTTCCCACTTGGCCCCTCACCAGGACACATGTCACGGCAATCAATTGCATCGCCCATCCCAGGATTTGGCAACCCGCGCCCGAGCATGCATATGCACCGGCACTCTACCTTCAATGCGCCTGCCAACTTCTCCCATCACTCTGCCTCGCCCTCGGGTGCTTGGTCGCCTGGCAACTACTTTGGTCCCCAGGGTCCACGGGGTGGATCGCCTGCGCTGCCTTTGAGCAGGCCTGATCTTTCCGGTGTTGTCTCGCCAGGGTCTCCATTTGGCATGAGGGCTAACCAACAATTTCCGCTCACTCCAACTCAGAAGGATGACTTGTTAGCTCAGATGCAACATCAGCAACAACTTTTGCATCAACAGCTCCCCCAACAACTTCAACAGCAACAGGTTCAACCACAACTGATCGGATTGCGACCCTCCTCTACCCTTGCCGAGGTTCCGGAAGATGAGGCCGAAGAAGATGAGGTTCCGGCGATGAAACATGCCTCTCCGTCTCGACCCGACATTGTTGTACCAACTCCTCGAAATCATCGTCACAACCTTAGCGCAAACCTTGAACGCGAGGCCCAGGATGCCCAGTATCATCTCGAGGAGGCAATCGACAAGCAGTTTGATGAAGGGGGAGATTTCAGTACGGAACCTGAAAACAATGAGGAACTCAAGCCTTCAAAACCTGTTACTGATAATGCGTGGGAGGGTTCTCGGCCCGTGCTGCACCAGCCTCAGCCGCATAACAGAGCTCACTCGCTCGCCAAGCCTCAGCAATCCCTCTCGTTTGGATTCGGCCCACAACAACTCGAGAACCCCCGTGGGGATAGCGACGGAGCGAGAACAAATCTGTCGGACGTGACCAACCCTAGCCTAGGGGAGGAACAACAGCACGATACGGCGAACAGCTCTGCGCAGCACTCCAAGGCCGCATCGCAGGTTAGCAACTCATGGAAAGACTCGAAATTCGCTTTCCCCAAGGCAGGATCCGCCATGCATAGCAAGCACACATCCCGCTCTTCTACTACGAAGCTCAATGTTGAGGCTAAAGAGTTCAAGTTTAACCCTTCCGCTTCGTTTAGCCCCGGTCCCGGCTCGTTCTCTTCAGGCTTCTCGTTCTCGCCCGCAATCAAGTCTCCTGGTCAAGAATCAGCACCTCGAAGCGGCCAGCCAAGCGTTGATGGCCTATCCGGTTTCAATGTCACTGCGCCTGTATTCAAGCCGGATGCACCTGTATTTAAGCCGGATGCCCCTGTGTTCAAACCAGATGTGCCTGTGTTCAAGCCAGATGTCCCTGCCTTCATACCTGTTGCAGAAGCCTCTGCATTCAAGCCTGTCGTAGATGCTCCTGTCTTCAAACCTGCCGTATATGCCCCCGCATTTACGCCTGCGGCAACGAATGGTGCCGCAATGCCAACCAGTGGATTCGACTTCTTTTCGAAGAGTCTGTCTTTCAAACCCGATGCCCCCGCTTTTAACCCGGGAAGCGCTCCATTCACTCCATCGACGTCTCTGTCGGCTCCTACTAAATTGTCTTCCAAGATATTTGGTGAGGTCAACATCTCGGCGAGCGACATTATCAAGCCTGCCAAGCGCTCCAAAGCTGTTCCTATTGTGCGCCCCGATGCAACGCGACAACAAACCCCAGAGGAAGAAACACAAGAGGATCATGAAGACGAGTCTGGACGCATTACCCAGGCAGAAGGACGAGAGAAGCGTGTCCGGCGTGGTCCTGCAGATGGAGATGATATCCCCAAGTTTGCTACCCAGCCATTCTATCACGCGCAACCCCTGGGTGAATCGAAGCAGCCCCAGGCAGCCAAACAGGATCCACAGCTTGAACGGGAAACAATGCCGGAAGACAAGGAGAATCTATCACCTAATGCTGAGAGAGCGCCGTCTAAGTCGAAGAGCCCAGATCCTCTCTCATTGCAGGCAGGAGCTTCGTTCGAACCTGACCTACCTACTCCCCGTGCCGAACAATCTGCAGAAGAAAAGTCAGATTCTGGGACTCCGATCGATGATAGGACGCCCCATGAAAGCGATGCAGCTACGCCCACAGTCGAAGATGCGCCGAACCCATTTACAAAGAAGCATTCCCACAAAAGCTCGCTCTCTGCCGCTGCCAAGCCGTTTGAGTTCCGTCCCCAATTTGGACCCTCCGGGTATGACTTCGGTGTTCATGTCACGAAGCCCTCTGTGGCACAAAGCGAAGATTTGGATGATGTCCACGGTAGCTCTCCACGCCACGCAAGCCGAAGCCCAGCAAACACCTACCGACCAAGTGATGATGGGTCATACAAGACCGCTTTGGGGCATAATCATCATTATCCGGAGAGCGAGAGCGTTGATTTCGACCATCTTGGCCAGGCATCATTCAACGATATTGATGCTGTTATGAAGCACATGAACATGGAGGGATCTGACTTTGGCGTCGAGCGCGATGAACACTCTTGGGAGCAGTCTTCTCCGAGACTATCCACCCACGAGTTCGAGCGGAACGATTTGCCACCGAACACTAATATGCGGAGCGACGCCCCGAGCCCTAGTCCCCGTAGACTATACGCACCGAAGAACATACAATTGTCCTCAGTATCAATTGTGCAAAATCCATTTGACGATGAGCGCGCTGGTCTCGCCTATGAATCTCCTGTGCATCGCTTGAACAACGCAGACGAAGTTCCAATGAGCGATTGGGATGAAGGCCTTCTGTCCGAAGGTGAAGACAAGATTCAAACGCGTAGCCGTTTCTTTGACAGCCATGTCGATGATCTCATTGGTCGTCTCCTCCAGAATCGCCTGGACCCGCTGGAGAGGAATTTGCAGGGCATTCAGGACTCTATGGCGATGATGTTTCAACGCTCTGGGCGCGGCCGACGCAGCATGTCTACAAGTGGCCGACTTGATAGCGATGCTGATGATGAGGATGATGATATTGGTACCGACACCCGTTATCGCAATCGATCCCCACGAAAGGATCGGAAGCTTGAGAAGATGCGTTCAATTGTCCGAGAAGCACTGGAGTCTTATCAGCCACCTGTCACTTCCCTTCCCGTGCCTGTTCCTGAGCCAGTCCTACCGGAGAAGATTCGAGAGATCATCGTTGATACTCTCGCAACTCATCAACCTCAGGTAGCATCCGCTGGACCTATGTCACCAGATAACATCCGTGATGCTATCATGGAGGCTCTTGCTCACCACCAGCCTCAATGGACACCGCCCAAGTTCGAGCCTGTTCCAGCTGAGCAGATACGGGCCATAGTCGAAGAAGCCATTGTTTCTCACAAACAGCCAGCTCCTGCTCCCTCTGCTGAGCCGATCAAGTCGGATGAGATCCGCTCGATTGTCGCTGAAGTTCTCGCTAGTCATGCTCCGGTGCCTTCTTCTGAACCCATTCAACCCGATGCTATGCGTTCGATCGTGATGGAAGCATTTGCGACACATGCTCCTCCATCGGCTCCCGCTGTTGAACCTGTGCAGCCGGACACGATACGTTCGATCGTTGCTGAAGCGTTAGCTTCTCACAGGCCTGCACCCGCTCTGGAGGCACCTATCGATATGCCTCAACCCCAAGTCGACATGTCTGAGATCTATCAAGTCATCGGTAGCCTCAAGGCTTCTATTGCACAGACAACTGGCCAACAGTTGAAGGCAGAAGATGTTCGAGAGCTGATGGATGATGCTCTGAAGCGTCAGAATATGGAAATCGCTACCCGCGAGGAAGCTCAAGCACTGGAGGAGAAGGACTTGCGCATTGCAGAGCTTGAGTCGATGTTGAAGGAAGCCACTCTCCAGATCAACAACGAGGCCGAGCTTCGCAGCGTGTTAGAGGCTCGTGAGGTAGACGGAACACGTCTGCTCAAGGTCACCGAGGAAGAACTCACCCTCCTTCGCGAAGCAGCCACCGACGATGAGAACAAGATCCGAGCACTGGAGGATAATGTTGAAGATGCTCGTCGCAGTCTTGATACAGTCCACACCGATAATGACGCGCTTCGCAGCCAACTTGCTGCTCTTCAGGCCGAGAATGATGAAGTCAAGCTCAAAGCAGTTGCCTTTGAAAGCTCCGAGGAAGATATCAAGAGTTTGCTACAGGTTGTTGCTGCCGAGAATGCCACACTCAAATCTACCCTCGAGGAGCATCGTCTCTCTGCAGAAAAATGGAGGAACGACATCCAGCAAGCAAACGAAGAGAGTGACAGGATGCGCAAAGCAATCGAGCAATCTAAGCTACAGGCAGAAGAGGCTACCCGTGTTCGCGAGGCTATGCGTGCCAAGTTCGACAAGCTGCAACAGGATATGATTGTCGCTTCTGGACAGATTGCTGCTGAGCGCTCTCAATGGCAAAAGAGTGACGAGGATCACATGAAGAAGTACGAGGTCTTGAGCGCCAGGATTGAAGCTGAAGGACGAACCCGCGAGCGTCTCGAGAGAGAGCTTGAGAGGCTCGAGACTCAAGAACGAGAAGGCATGAAGCTTAGAGTCATCCTGGAGCAAAGTCAGAAACACAACACCAGGCTCGAAGAGACTATCGAACAGTTGAAGCAGCAAAGCCTGGAACATCAGAGAGCCGCCGAGAGATACGAGCGAGAGTTCAGAGAGGCGAGAGAAGCCGGACATGTGGAAATCAGACGCACTCGTGTGCTAATGGAGGCCGACATCGATGCAGCCAACAACCAGGTCAATATTGTTCGAGCTGATCTTGAAAGCGAGATCTCACGGGTCCGTGCCGAGCTAGACAACGTCCGTATGGACACCGACACCTTGAAGGAGAAGCACGAACTCGACTTGGAGGCTGCTGCAGACGCAAAGAAAAACGCCGTAGCCGAAGCCTTGGGCAACAAGCAACTTGCACTCCAAGAACAGCAACATGCCTTCGAACGCCGACTCGAACTCTTGGCCCAGGAACATGGGCGTGCTCTGGACATCTTGCGGGAGGACAAGGCACGCGCCGAAGCGTTCCACCACGATCGTCTCTCGCTCGCTGACTCCAAGGTGGAGCTCGTTCAAGACAAGGTCTCTCTGCTCGAAGAGAAGCTTGCAATTGCTAAGGAAGCTGCAAGCGCGGCGGCGGCTGCTGCTCAATCTATCAAGTCGCCCGTACCGGCGCCTACCGAGTCTTATACTTCTGGTGGCTCCGGAAAGATCTCGCCCCAGGCCTTGCGGGAATCCATTTCGGTTCTACAAGAACAACTCCAGGAACGCGAATCCCGCATCGAGTCGCTCGAGCACCAGCTGTCAGAAGCTGATTCCGACGCCCCTGCCAAGCTCAAAGAGCGTGACACCGAGATCGGCTGGCTTCGCGAGCTACTTGGTGTCCGCGTTGACGACTTAAATGATCTCATCAACGCCCTCGCTCAGCCATCATTCGATCGCGAGAATGTACGCGACGCGGCCATCCGCATTCGCACCAATCTCCAGATGGAGCAGCAAGAGAAAGAACGCCTTATGTCAGGTGGCCAGTCGTTTCCAACGCTAGCCACACTCTCAAACTTCGCCTCGCCAAAGGCCGTCCAGCTCGCCGCCGCGTTTGGCAATTGGCGTAGCAAAGGTCGCGAGAGCGCCTCGAGCGCCCTAGCAGGTGGCTCAAGCAACAACAACTCCCGCAACCAAACACCCTCACGCGGTGCCGCCTCAGCACAATCTTTTCTTTCCGGCCTCATGACGCCCCCAACCTCCAACCTTCGCCGCACACCTGACCTCCCATCCTCAGGCACACGACCGCAGAATCTGCGCTCGAACTCTGCAAGCTCTCGAGGCTCGAACGCAGGTTTCCCGAGTCTAGGAAAACAAGCTCCCAGCACACCACTTTTGAGGCCCGCGAGCTATGACCAAGACGCTGAGGTCGAGCAATTCAGCGAGAGTGGCTTCTACGATGACGACAGCACTATCGATGGAGAAATGACGCCCATCGCGCTCAGCTTCGGCCAAGAATTACGGCGATAGAATATGCCCACACCCACACCTTTCCTTTGTACAAATTTCCTATCTGTAGCCTGCATACAGGCGTCCTCTCGTTCGTGTGAATATTGTTTACGTTGTTAACCTTGTTTTGTTCCTGTGCAAAAGCTACATTCGTTATTTTCCTAATGTTGTTGGATTGGATGGATGCTGCTGCTGCTTAATGTTTGCTGTCTTTAGCGAATGAGCATAGATGGATATACCCCCAAGACTGTCGTCAGATTGGAATATGGACCTAAATTGTACCTAGTGGATAGCTTGCCTTTTTTTTTCATTTCTCTTTCATTGGTTCGTGATGGATTGCTGAATACACTTTTTGGGTGGGAAGGATTAAATTGTAATACTGAATCTATACACTGAAGATTATTTGAATTGTCATGGTGATTGTCTACTGTCTGTGTGATGGAGATGGGCTGGATTGCTGCATGTTGGAAAGGGATTGAGGGCCCATGTTTGCAATCTCGATGCTATGTGAACAGGCTTCACAATAAGGCGTCTCCGAGTCGCTATTCGTCCGGGATTTTGGCTTGGACATGCGAGAGAAGATGCAGCGCCCACGATATTTAAAAGTATCATTACTTTGACTAAATTAAAAACCCCAAACTCTCAAACGTGCACACATATAGTCCGAGTTTTGAGATTCCAATGTGGCATTCTCGCGGTAATACGATCGTGACGATGACAGTGATTAGAAAGAAAGTGTGATGGTGCCCTTGCCCCTAGAGACCTTTGCTCCCTCATATCGAGTAAAGATGTGACGAGAACGTGGGCCGCAAGCAGCAGGCTAGAGAGGGCAGGAGAGAAAGGAAAGAAGGAAAGAAGGAAAGAAACCACCAGAGACGCCAAAGGGATGGGTGAATAGTGAGGCACCCATCCAATCAGTGTTTTGCGGCGAGCCCCCAAAGCGTGTTGGTAATGTGCCCCAAATGAGATACTGCGCAATAGTGTCCACGCCGCCGCGGGACCTCGACTTGCGCAATCCTCACACCCAACCAATCCATCCCCGCAGACATCTCTACCTCAAGTCCAGAGCCACTTGCGGCATTTTTTCGCGCCACAGAGACACGGAACCGCGTCCTCATTCGGCTCGTCCTTCTCCTCGTCCTCGTCCTCCTCGTCCTTATCCAAGTAATCGAAAGTCAGCTCCTCGCCCTTCTGGATGTCCCTGCAGGCAAAGAAGGCAATGTCGTAGACCCTGCAGTCGGCCTTGTTGTAGCTGACCGTGTACTGGCGACAGTTGGGGTCACAGGAGTGATTCATGAATTTAGTCGGCCCGCCCATGAACTCGCCGTCGACGACGTACACATCGTGTGGCTTGATCTCCTCGGACTCGGCAAACTTGTCGAGCGAGTACAGATACGAGGCCTTTGTCCTCGACGTCGCCGACTCCTCGCGCCGCGTGGCTTCGGCGTCCGTGATGATCTCCCCGCGATACGTGTCGATGAATTGGCCCGCGTACAGCGTCTGCTTGCAGCGGAGGCCCCAGCCGCGGCGGTTCGTCGTCTTGAAGATTTCGAGCTCGACCGTGCGGCCGAATTGCACGTTCTTGTTCCGGCAGTACGGGCCGCAGTTGCACTTATCGTTGCACTCGTAGATTGGCCGCCGAGAGTGCAGGTAGAAGGGGACTAAGCACCCCGAGCGCTGGACCTTCGTGCCCTCGGCGAAGTATGGGAATTTCTTGGGGAATCCGATAGTCGAGCCTTTTTCCTTCAAAACTAATTGGTATGCTGCTTTTTCCTCGGGATCTGTGATGCGGGATTCGTCGACTGCGGCGTACTCCAAACAGTCGCATTTCCTGGTATATTCACACCCGATGTCCCGTCCCATGCGCGGCGAGCATTTTTGGCAGCCTACTTGTGCGCCCGTCTCAACCTTGTGGACTCCGTCGCGTAGGAGGCAGTCAGTAATGTAGCGGAATCGGAGGGACGGAGTGGACGAGTCGGCGAGGTTCATTAGGTGAATTTTCTTGCCTGGGACTCTCTCAAGGCGACGGATATATGCAGCTCGGATGAGGACGTCAGCATTCTTTGTGGTGGCGCGACGGGCGGCGTTGGCCATGTCAGGAGTGGGGACATTCTTAATGTTAATTTTGGGAATGTCTGGGCGTGATGTCTGGCGTTGTGTTAGAGGTAAAGTAGGTGTGTTGAGCCACTCGCTCACCTTTATGGCAAAGACAAAGCCATCCTTAGTTTCAAGTACTCCGTTATATATATCGATTGAAGTGAGGGAAGTAGTAGACGCTGTAGTAGACGCCATAGATGAAGACCGGGAGAGAGACGGCGTTTGGCTTGACCGATCGAAATGCCGGCCAATAGGTGAAGGGCGACGCTCATTCTCACTCTCCGAATCTGGGGTCTTCCTCTTCCGGGGAGGGTGAAGCAGTGAGGACGCAACGTTCAGAGACCTGGGATAAAATTAGGAACACAATTGAAGGACAAGAGCTGAAGATGCATGTCCTACCTTTCCCTTGTATCGATGTAATCCTGAACAATCTCAAGACACCTTGACAGCTCGTTCAAACCATGCCAGCTTATCGGTGGCTTCGACGTTGCAGTGTTGGTACTCCATCGCACAAGGTACTGCTCTTCCTAAAGCGGCAATATCAGATTAGCTAAGCCCGTAACGTGCGTATCGATGAGAAAAGGGTCTACTGACTCCATCTTTCAACCTGTTGCAGATTATCGAATGCACCTATTGTAATCAAATGTTAGTTATACCATAAACAGCACACCTCTAGGGTTTAGGTGCGACTCACCCTCTCCGGGGCGACACGTCGCGTAGATCGTCCGGTAGGAATGACCACCATTGAAGGCATAACCTGTAATGCATTCTGTTAGCAAGCGAAATTATACCTCAAGAGACTTTAGAAAGATCTCTAATGAGATGTGGTGTGTTGCAAGCTGTTTGCGCATTTAACAAACGGATCGCGGGAGGCAAACAGACCTAGGGGGTCAAACTTCGCGCTAGTAGACAGTAAAGGACCCTAGGAATATTAGTAATAGCTCTATTCTAGCGATTCTAACAACATATAGGTGTTATTTAAGTTTTTAAGCGTTGAGGTAGTTCTAGTGCAAAGGGTAGGTAGAAGATAGTAGCAGGCAGCTTTGTTGTTTTAGCAGGTTATGCTTACTAATACTAGCGCGAATCAATTGCGCTTTTAGTTTTATAAATTTAATTAACTAATTTCTAAATAAAAAGGTATAATATTTAAATATTTTACAACTTTAGACTAATTATAGTTATTAAAATTAAGTTCTATATACTAACGTTATAATTAGTAGAAAGAGATTTCTAGTAATAGATAGTAGGTATTAAAATTTCTTAAAGCAAGCTTTATTGCTAAATATAGCAGTCTAACAAATATAAAAGACTAACAATTTACTATAGTATATAGGTTACTCGCCTATGTCTTATATCTACAGCAAGAAGAGAGGGCCTAAGGCAACTTGCATTAGCCGTAAGAATCCTCTGCCTGCGCAAACTCAGGTCTAGCTAGGAATACTACGATAACTTTCGTACCTTAGAATACTAAACAAAGAAATTCGGCACCTACTCAAACAGCAAGCTATATATCATGAAACAATTCCTAGCTGCACTTACTACTATGCGCAGCAAATCATTAATTCCACAGCCCTCCAAGATGCCAATCGCATTCCTCCGACCTCAGGAATGCGCTAGCAAACACGTAGCGCCGATCAGATCCTTATCGATAACCTTAAATTCCATCTTGAAAAGTTTCCGCCACAGCTCAAATTCACCGCACACCTCACCCCAATCCACCAGCGCGTCACGGCCACAGCATCGCACACCATGGCATCCGAGACGCAAAACAGCCCCTTCATAAAGAGCCTCGCGTCAAGCGGTACGGTTCCGCTCTCTGCGCACGGCGCAGGCGCAATCGCTAATGCTAGAGACAGACAAGGAAATTCGTGATCAGGCGCTCGACTCGCTCCGCACGTATCTTAGCAGCCGGGCAGAGATGTCGGAGCTAGATCTGCTGAAGCTGTGGAAGGGCCTGTTCTACTGTATGCCTTTCTCCGCAAACAAGGCCCCGAGCGTCGCAAATTCTTCGGGCGGGGGCATGCTTTGATTGTTGCTAACAAGGACAAAAGGTCTATGGATGCAAGACAAACCCGCGCACCAACAACGCCTCTCCCGCGACCTCGCCTCCCTCGTCTCTACGCTCCAGCCTGCACTCGTCCTCCCCTTCCTCTCCTCCTTCTGGAAAACTATGGCGCGCGAATGGGGCAACATCGAAGCGCTGCGCATGGACAAATATCTCTTCCTCATCCGGCAGTACGTCAACTCCTCGTTGCGATATATCTCGCGAAACAACTGGGGCGATGAAAAGCGGATCGAGGCGTGTATGCAGGTGTTTGGGGAGACGCCGCTGAGTCCGGTCGATGTGAAGGTCCCAAATGGGATGAGATATCATGTGTTGGATGTTTATGTGGATGAGTTGGAGAAGGTGGGGGATGAGACGTGGGATGTGGGAGTTTTGGAGAGGTTGTTGGGGCCGGTGGAGAGGCTGAAGAAAGAGAGTAGAGATAAGGCTGTGAGGAAGGCGGCACAGGAGACGCTGGATGATGAGCGGTTGAAGGTATGGCGAGGCGAGGTGGTGGAGGATACGGAGATGAAGGAGAATGGAGAGGGTGAGGAGGAGGAGTGGGGTGGCATTGAGGATTGAGCGTGTAGAGTGTGGGATAGGGTCATTTAAGCAAGGCGTTTGGTGGGTGCATATCGGGTTTTCGCATACTGTAAAAGTTTTGATACCTTGGCTTCACGGAGTCTATCTAGATCCATTACCACCTTGACTCATGTTAGTGCCCGTGACTCCATCTCTTAATCTCAATGAACTGAACCTAGGACTCCATCCCCTACCAGCCTCTCATGGCCACGGCGGATCCTCTATTCTCCGAAAGCACGCCACAAACTTCAACCCCTTATTCCTCTCGACCTTCTTCCCCTCCTCGGTCTCACTCCTCATAATCTCCACACATACATCCCCCTCCAACTCCTCCTCCCCCACCCTCTCAAAACTTGGATGCCTTTCAAAATGCCCCGTCATCCATCGATGCAGATCCTCCACATCCGTAATCGTATACACAATGCCCCCGGGTTTTAACACATACGCATATTCCGAGTTCAGCGTGTACGACACAATGCGCGCCTTGTGCTTGCGCTGCTTGAAATGGGGGTCTGGGAAGCAGAGAAAGATCTTGGAGAGCTGGGCTTTGGCAAAGAAGTTGGGGAGGAATTTCATCGTGTTGGCGCGCATGCAGGAGACATTTTGGTAGCCCGACGTAGCCGCATTCTGGACCCGGAGGGCACGCACTTTCTCTTGCACGTATTCTGTGACTGACATGCGGATTTCCATACCTGGAGGTTGTTAGAAAGATGGATGGGGCAGTGGAGGGAGTGAGAGCGCGGTAACTAACCAAGCAGCAGAGTATCGGGGAACTTTGGTGCCAGCGCGAACAGCAAGCCGCCGAATCCACACCCAATATCTGCAATCTCCACCGGCTGCGTGATGCCCTTCACCACAGCGCCAGATGTCTGTCCCTGGTCATGTGATTCGACCGCCGCTTCCTTCTCCTTCTCTTGCCGATCCTGGTCCTCGGTTTTGACGGCATAGGCAGGATAATATTTCGCCCAGTCCATCTCCGCGGGGCTCTTAGGGCTGCAGGCCGTCAGTATGCACACTCGCATGGCAAATGCAGACTTCTTACTAGGTCAACGAATGGTCCGAAAAAGGATTGGCGTGGGCGCGCTGCCTGTAGAATTTCTTCTGCGGGAACGCCGCATTTTGGCCGTCGGTCGGGAGCGAATCTTTGTATGCCTCGCGCTTCGTGCGCTTGGCCGGTTCGCCTGGCATCGTGCCTCTTCAAGGTCGAAAGTTGAAAAAGGTTGGCGTTGGCACTGGAGATTTATTCGGTCGGGATGTCAAAGCGAAGCGAAGAGGTGGAGTCAAGCTTTTCACTAGATCCCGAATCGGAGCCAGCACACGATGCAATGTGGAGAAGAAGCACGTTGTGACGAGCAAGCGACCCACAGGATCAAGTAGAATGACGTAGCATGGACATTGAATACTCAAAAGCAATTCTAGACATTACAGGAACCCAAGATGCAAAATCAGCCGTCGTCGCGCACTGCGTTCTAGGCCGCCTTCGAAAAGTGTTTCGTCACCGGATAACAATAAAGACTATACAGAGAACCCAACAGGAAAAAGAGTCCGCTCCTGACCCAAATGCTAACCCAAATACCGCACATTGAAACATGCACTTTACGTCGTCAGTTGTAATCATCGAAATTCAATGGCGCCCTGACACCCGCGGTCTTCAATGTGCTTGAGTCTGAGTTTCTGAAATCTGGCAATGTTAGCATAAGATTCTTTGAAGCCAGAATATACACACTCACTTCTCACTCTTCGCGTGGAAGTAAATGCCCTCAATGCCTCCAGACACCTGGTTGAAGCAGATATAATAAAACCCCTCAAAGCTAGCGCCATTGATCGTTCGGACTCGGTGATCCGGCACAAGGAAGTACTCTTTCCAGCGCATGAACAGATGCTCTTTCTGCATCCAATCCTTCGTAACTAGCTCCGGGCGAGAGGAAAACTTCGAGAGGGGTTTGTATGGTTGGAATCTGGCCCAATGTTGTCTATCGACTTTCTCGTTGGAGCCCCATTCCGGATGTTGTGTGATAAAGGTGTATTTACTTCCAATAATCTCACCCTCGAAATAGGTAGTCAGGCTTGGGTGGTCTTGTGTTAACCCTATTGTAACTATTAGCTCTGTGTTAACCAACATGCATCCGGCTCACCTTTAATGCGCAAATAGCCACACAAAAACGACTCTCTCATATCTACATGCTTGATCTCCACTTCGACTTCGTATTGCTGGTGATCTGATGTTTGGTTGCCCTTGAATCGGCTTCCTGGGCGGAGGAGGGACGAAGAAGAGTTTGGTAAGAACTGCGCCCAATGATCAGCAACCTCGGCACAATGCATGAACCCGCGAATGCGTTCGCGCAGTGGTACTGACCCTTTGGCTTGGATAGGGGGATGTCAATGCGCTTGGTTGCAGCCAGGAGACGGGCGCGGGCGCCGTTGCGGAGACCGGCGAAGCATGAGGGTTCCGCTGCTGCTCCTCGGCGCCCTCGTCCGGCGCGCTCATGGGGGTCGGGATGTCTCTCATTGGGCCATCTACGTCGACATCTGAGCTCTTCGTGTGCGACTCTGCTGGGGAACGTGCGCCTGTGGCCAACTCTGATTCTGCCGGGGGAGGCGTTGGCTGCTGTGTCGGGGCAATAAACGCTGTGTCGCCGTCATTGTCTGGGTGGTCGTCGGGGGAATCGCTGACATCGTGGACATTGTGACTGCGCGACTCTTCTGGCGGACATGTGCGGTGGCTCTCGTGCTCGTGCTCCGCTGGCGGCGAGGGCATCGCATCATCGGGAGTGGGCATGGTCCGGATCAGAGGATGGCAGAAATCACAGACAAAGCAGCAGACATGGAACGGAAGAAGCCGCAAGGGGTGTGCAAGAGTGCAAGGCGATCTGGGCTTAGGAGGTCTGGGAGACGGTGGTGCCCATGGTGGGTGGAACTGGGAATTGATGGGCACCGGGAGTGAAGGCCTGGCCTGCGAAGGCGTAGCTTACGCGGGGAAGTGCCGCTAGCCCTCACGTGCTTGCATCAAAGCAAATGGCGACGCACATTTCCACGGCTAGCCCTCTGTCGTGCAAGCCGCTCTTCTGCCGCTGTCGCCGCGAGCCTGAATGCGCTACATACCCGCTGCTGGCGCACGTATATTCACAGCCCTGGAGCGCTCAACATCAGGTGATTCACCGCCAGAAGATGGTCCGAGGATTTGCATGCAGCCTTGGCACCACAGAGGTTGTTGACCGCCTCTCGGGGGCTAAATGTTGGATTTTCGCAAGGAACTGGTTCACTAGTCTTCCAGATAGCTGTCGTGTTAGCAGGCCCGCACGGCTGTGCATCAACTCGTCAGGTGTCCACACGGATCCTGGCCATTGGAAGAGGCCAAAAGGACCAATGTTAGCCTACGATGCACTGCGTATGCCATAGGAGACTGTTATTCCTACCAAGTAGCCATGTATGAGGCCTGATCTGTCCTGTTGAGGAGAAGTTTGAGTTTTCCGAATACCAACGAATTAAGCCACTGGCACCCGCAGCAAATTCTTTTAGTCCCACTGGAGTAGTTCCGCAGCTCCAGGAGAGAGAAACAGAGCTCATATTTCCTACTTAGTCCTGCTATGTCTGACGTGCTCGCTTAGAGGTCATACAATGGGGCAAGCAGGCACTGGCCGACCGGCATCTTCTTCCATTCAAATGGTAATTTGTTCGCGGATGATTTGTCCGCGGGAAAAGCAATACACCCAACGCCACCCCGGAGATGCCTGAATATGAATCTAGATGGGCTTGATCTGCAGAGAATTATCAGCACACGCCTTTGGCAATGGACGTTAATGGAGAACGAAAAATGCAATCGTACCTTGAAGTGCAGGGAGATGAGTGTGAACACAAGAGCCTTGAGATCCTGAACGAGATAGTAGAAGACACGCAGTCCATCCGGATCTGATGACTCTGCCACGTCTTGCAGTGAACCGATCTTTGCTGTCTGTAGACAAAAGTTAGGTTTGAATAGAACGTGTATACGGGCTCCATCGTACCTCGAAGGAGATGTGCTCGCTGCCCATGCGGATCTCCAGCTCTTGGCGACCGTCCTTGTTCTTCTGTGGCCATCGAGTATCATCTTCCCTAGGAGACAATTTAGCTACTTGCTGCATCCCATACACAGCATGCCGAAGACCTACTTTATGATCTCGCTGTCCTTGACAATTCGCTTGATTTCCGCGACCAAAGCATGGCTGACGCACACTGGATCGTTAGCAGCAACTCGGAATACCAGACCCCAAAGCCTCACTCTCTTTCCGGATCAAGGAGTCGTTCCGGTAGTTTGAGTTGTTCGCATATCGCGCGGATGCGCTGCGGCCATCTCCCAGCACACGGAAATCGAACTCTGCATCAAAATTAGCGTTTTGAAAATCAAGAAGCGCGCATACTGGACCAACCTAGGAACTCATGTCCAAATCGTCCCTGGTGGCCCGAGCTGCAGAAAAGATTTAGCATCGAAACACGTGCTTTTGCTGGCAAGGTGATGTTTACTAATAACGCAGGTAGAACGGCTCCGGCGTGCTCATGACGACGGAAATTATCGAGTTGGCGTCGGGGGCAGTGTTGGAGAAAGAATGGAAAGGTGGTGTATCAGTGCAGCCTGTGGGTGCCCTGGAGTTCGATGAGGTGGTGGTTCGTAGGCAGATTCACGATGGCGGCGAGCAGGGGATGGGCTAGCCGAGAGCGCCAAGGCCCCGTAGACCACTTTCCAAACGACACCTGTGGACTGTGAGGATGCTCAACTGAAGAGCGGTGCACCCTGCGAGCCTCCGAAGCCATCCTTCAGCCCACGCCAGTGTCACTCAAGACTCACCACGCTCCACTCGCCCAGCTTCCGCTCTCCGACCGCGCACCAGTCTCACCGTCGCGTCCTCCCTTTTCCACACGCAGCAGCCCGCCTGTTCTGGACACGCAGGGAATTGACGGCTGACGGCCGATTGCTGGAGCCCGCAGGCATTGCAGCCAGAGGAAGCTCTTGATTCCACCCGCAGCGCAGGGATCAGCTAGGCCGCCACCATGGCCCAGTTCCTCGAGAGCTCGTACAGTTTGGTACACAACACCTGGCGTTGTTGCAGAGCTTCAGGCTGACCTTCGTGCGAACAGGTCCACCAGGACAACGCCGCCGACATTCCCTCTCAGAATGAGCTCAAGCAGGCATTGGAGAAGGGGACGGACGAGTCCAAGATCGAGACCATGGTGCGGACATCCCGCCGCGACTGCCCCGCGATGCGGCCTGGCTCTGACAATTCTACAGAAGCGCATCCTCTCCATAATGCTGAACGGCGATCCCCAGTCCGGCCTTCTCATGCACATAATACGATTCGTCATGCCCAGCAAGTCGAAGCCGCTGAAGAAATTGATGTATTTGTTCTTGGAGGTGTGCCCGAAGCACGACTCGCAAGGAAAGCTTCGACAGGAATGGATATTGGTCTGGTGCGTGAACACACAATACAAACTCACCTTCAAATGTCTAATTTTGGGGAAGCAATGCGATTCGTTTCGACCTGCAGGCACCAAACGAATATGTGAGAGGAAATACTCTGCGCTTCTTGTAGGCTACCTATTCAGCTCACCCATGCATTTCTAACACACGTAGATGCAAGTTGCGGGATGCTGAGCTGGTCGAGCCACTCCTACGTGAGTTTACCCGAAATCACATCTGCACCTGCACGCGCACATGTACTTACATGCGATCCAGAGCCGGCTCGCCAATGTCTTACCCATCGACATGCATACGTCCGAAAGAATGCCACTTTTGCAATTGCCTCCATATTCACCCATCTGCCCGAACTGCTTCCGGATGCACCCGATCTTCTGACCACCTTCTTGGACGAAGAAAACGATGCCACCTGCAAGCGCAACGCCTTCGCCGCCCTAGCTTCCATCAGTCACGAGAAGGCACTGGAATATCTGGGCACAGTCTTCGACTCCATACCCAACCATGACGAGCTTGTGCTTCTTGCCGAGCTTGAGTTCATTCGCAGAGATGCCTTCGTCAACTCGCAGAACAAGGCACGATATCTTCGACTCATCTTTGATCTCCTAGAGTCTAGCGTATCGACCGTTATCTACGAAGCCGCGCATGCTTTGACCACTCTCACCAGTAATCCCGTAGCCGTTAAGGCCGCTGCAGGAAAATTCGTCGAGCTAGCCATCAAGGAACCTGACAACAATGTCAAGCTCATCGTATTGGAAAGGGTGGATCAGCTGAGGGAGAAGAATGAGGGTGTCTTGGACGACTTGACCATGGAAGTTCTACGCGTTCTGTCTAGCCCTGATCTGGATGTGCGAAAGAAGGCCCTCAACATTGCACTTGAGATGGTCACGAGCAGGAACGTAGAAGAAGTGGTCCTTCTTCTCAAGAAAGAACTTATGAAGACCGTCGACGAGCAGTACGAGAAAAACTCCGAGTACCGATCACTCCTCATCTCTGCGATCCACCAATCTGCCATCAAATTCCCCGAAGTCGCAGCCAGCGTAGTGGGCTCACTTATGGACTTTATATCCGATGTTAGCAGCAATGCATCTGCCGTCGACGTCATCTCGTTTGTCAAGGAAGTCGTCGAACGCTTCCCTGATCTGAGGGCATCGATTGTGGAGCGCCTCGTGACCACTCTGGCCGAGGTCCGTGCTGGAAAGGTCTATCGTGGTGTTCTCTGGATCATTGGCGAATTCTCTCTAGAGGCAAAGGACATCCGAGACGCATGGAAAGGCATAAGGTCCTCGCTCGGGGAAATTCCAATACTTGCCTCAGAACAACGATTGCTGGATGATGCGGCGGAGGGCATAGAGCCTGTCGAGCAGGTCAATGGCCATGCCAAGCCTGCGGCACCATCAGGTTCACGGAAGGTCCTTGCCGATGGCACATATGCTACCGAGAGTGCGCTCACCTCCTCGGCGGCAGCAAAGGCGAAACTGGAAGCCGTCAAAAATTCGCAAAAGCCTCCACTTCGTCAATTGATCCTTGATGGAGACTACTACCTCGCTACAGTCCTTTCAAGTACTCTCACCAAACTTGTCATGAGGCACTCCGAAATATCCAAGGATGAGGCACGTACTAATGCTTTACGGGCTGAAGCCATGCTTATAATGATTTCTATCATTCGTGTCGGCCAGTCGCAATTCGTCAAAACTTTCATAGATGAAGATTCGGTCGACCGAATCATGACCTGTGTTCGGTCACTGTCGGAATTTTCACAGAGGAAGGAGCTCGAAACAGTCTTCTTGGAAGACACGCGAAAATCGTTCAGGACTATGGTGCAAGCGGAAGAAAAGAAACGGGCAGCCAAAGAAGCTTCAGAGAGAGCGAAATCTGCTGTCAATGTTGACGATTCCTTCTCTATCCGACAATTGAAGAAGAAAGACTCGGATGGAACCGATGAGATCGAGCAAGACTTGGAGAGGGCAACAGGAGGCGATACAGCAACCGAGGATCTCTCTTCGAAGCTCAGCCGAGTTGTACAGCTGACTGGTTTCTCCGACCCTGTTTATGGCGAAGCCTATGTGAAGGTAATAGATTCCTCCAAGCAGATGTCATCTTTGCTAATAACGTCAGGTTCATCAATTTGATATCGTGTTGGACGTTCTTCTTGTCAACCAAACGACCGAGACACTCCAGAACCTCACTGTCGAATTCGCTACCCTTGGCGATCTCAAGGTTGTTGAGCGCCCTCCGACGCAGAATGTTGGTCCCCACGACTTCATCAATGTTCAAGCTACCATCAAAGGTAAACATATGTGCCATCCCGACACTAGCCACTGCATACTTACACGAATTAGTGTCTTCCACCGATACCGGTGTCATCTTCGGTAACGTAATATACGAAGGGTATGTCTAATTGACTCCGATCTTACCGTTGCCATGCTGACAATATACAACAGAGAAAAGGGAGTTGACTCCAACGTCGTGATCCTAAATGATGTACATGTGGATATCATGGATTACATCAAACCCGCCTATTGCACCGAGACTCAATTCCGAACGATGTGGACTGAATTCGAGTGGGAAAACAAGGTCAACATCAACTCCAAAGCCAAGACTTTACGGGAATTCCTGAAGCAGCTGATGGCTTGCACCAACATGAGCTGTCTCACACCAGAAGCATCGATGAAAGGCGATTGCCAGTTCTTGTCAGCTAATCTGTACGCCAGGAGCGTGTTTGGTAAGACAATTTCCCCACGTACATGCGCATTACTGACTCGACGTAGGGGAGGACGCACTCGCCAATCTCAGTATAGAGAAGGAGGGAGACAATGGTCCCATCACAGGATTTGTGCGCATTCGAAGTCGATCGCAAGGTTTGGCATTGAGCTTAGGATCTTTGAAGGGTCTCAACAAAGTGGGTGTAGCGTGATTTGATCTGTTGGAAGTACCGCGATAGAATTACCCTTCTTCTCCCTGCTCGTATTCTCCTTATACACCATGTCTCCTTCTGCATGGATTTTCGTGTTGCTGGTGATGATGATCTTGGTTTGAAGACAGAGAACAAAAAAACCATGTAGAACATGATGCTTACGAGCGCAATGTATATCATGTTGAGATCATTGTTTTGATCTAAGTTTTTGCTAAATAAAATCATGCATGTCGCCTTGGGTAACCACCCAGCCTCCTAAATAACCGTCCCAAATTCCCCACTCAGAATCCCATGTCCTTCATTTCCGCCCTAGTACTCCAAACCCCTCCCATCCGCACTGCTCAACTTCAACAACCCCTTCGAATCCAAATACTCCACGATTTCCTTCACCGCCTCCTCGACGCTCTTCTGATCACTCCTTATTCTGATCTCGGCATTCTCCGGCTCCTCATACGGCGCACTAATCCCCGTGAACTCGGGGATCTTGCCCTCGCGCGCCTTCTTGTACAGGCCCTTGGGGTCGCGCTGCTCGGCAATCTCGATCGGAATGTCGACGAAGACCTCGATGAAGGCGAGGGGCTCGTCGTCTGGGTGCGTGACGGCAGCGGCGTGTAGGTCGCGGGCGATGGCGCGATCGGCGCGGTAGGGCGAGATGAAGGATGTGATGGCGATGGTGGAGCTATCGGCGAAGAGTTTTGCGACCTGTGGGGGTGCCAAGTCAGATTTCTTGTCCGTCGTTGCCAATACATATAATTCTGCATGGCGTGCTTCACGCCACAATACCGCAATCACAATGGTGGCGTTGTGTGGGGTGGTGACATACCTCTGCTATCCGGCGGATGTTCTCGTTCCTGTCCTTCTCCGTGAATCCCAGGTCCTTGTTCAGTCCGAATCGCACGTTGTCGCCATCGAGACGGTACGCTGCGAGCCCAAGGTGCAGAAGGTGCTGCTCAAGTGCGGTTGCGATGGTGGACTTGCCGGACGCGCTGAGGCCTGTGAACCAGATTGTGAATCCACGCTGCTTGCGAAACGTGTTGCGCTCGCTGCGCGAGAGGGATGGGTGCCAGGTGATGTTGCTGCATCGAGGGTTAGTGTTTTGAGGGTGATGGCGGGGGATGGAGGGGCATACGTTGCCATTGTGAAGTGGGAGGTTCGTCGATACTGCAGCGTGAGGGATCAATTGAAGCGGGATGAGGAAGAGGGGGAAGGGAAGTAAAATAGAAATGAGTCGTGGGGTATTTGACGTGGTATTTGTCAAGAACGACTGGATTCCGAAGTCGCAATATCTGTGGGGATATTGAAAAGTCCCTAGCGCCAAATGACGTGCTGAATGGTGGCTTGCAAGGGGGCAGTAGGGCTGAGGCGATCTTTGCATCCGAGTTTTACCTCCGCCATCATTCTCCTACTCTTATATATTGTATTTCTTCGTAAATGAATTGACCCGACTATTGAATTGTATACGAGGAATGCCGTTTTCATCACCACCGCCCCAGTTTATGCAGCTGTCTCAAGCAGACCCAGAGTACACTTTTCTCAAACTGTGACTCTTCACATGGCAAGACAAAGGTAGACGACATATTACGAGCGCTCCTTGAGCCATGATCAGAAGTGCGCGCTAGCCAAATAGCAAAGGTAGAAAACCCCTACAATCGAGATCCATAGCCCTGCAAAGCCGATCATACAAGTGTTCCTCGATTCAACAAGCAACACTGTCTGTACGAATGCGTCGACTGTCTCACTCACAGTCTGTTTACCTTGACATATCTGACACTGCGCCAAGGACTTACAAAGAAATCTAATCGCAATGGCTTAGAATATGGACGCATTCTGTATACTCGAACCTTGGAACGTGAGGAATTTGAACGAGGTGATATTTAGTAAAGTCCCTTTTCAGTACAATAGTCTATGTAGAACTATCCTGATACTTTATCGACTGTCTACAGATGCTTCGGAGTGCAATAAAAGCACACAAGCCTATGGTTGAGACCGTCTTTCATTCATTCCATAATTCTTGTTCCATATTCCGACCAAATTCCCAAAAATCACGACAAGAAGAAAAGTCAACACATCGACCCTGAAGCACCTTCCTAAATTCAAGCTAGCGTTCGGATTTACTCGTCCTCAACCACTTCCTCTTCGTCATAGAGCAATATCGACGACTTTATCTTCGTCATCCACTCCCCCTTCATAATAGTTCGTGCCACCTTCTCGGATTTGAGGGTGAACCGACGCAACACCCTCCCCCCTCCCCCCCTAATTACAGCAACCCTTCCATATATCTTTCCCTCCCTCTTCTCCTCCTCTCCTCTTCCCTCATCTCATACCGCAGCACCATATCCCGATATTCTAGCCAACCATCATCGACCTCTTTCTTAGGGCAAAAGGCGTGGCATTCAAAAACGGTGCTCGCAACCATCGGACCAACAGCCTTCCTCAAGTCCATCCACAATCCACAATTCAGGGCCCGAATATTGTGCTTCGCCGGCAGTCGTTCCGGCACAATAGCAACGTCCTTCCGCTTCACGGGCTGGCCCGTGTAGAACGGCGAGTGCCTCCTGCTCGCCTCCTGGAAGGGCTTTTGGGACGTCATGCGACATGCCTCGATCTGGGCTTCAGTATTCGCGACTCTCTTCTCGTGAGCCGCGCTCCAGAACGAGTCTCCTGGTTTGCAGTAGTCGGTAATGTCGTCTTTGACGTTGTGCACGCGCGTAGGCTTTCGGTAAGTGACTACTTCATCGGGGAGCGTGCAGCCGTGACTGCTATCGTAGTTCCAATCGCGAGAGTTTCTGGGGATGGGGATGTCGACGGGCTCGTGGAATCCAGGGGCGAGCCGGTAGCGGTTTTGCCTAGGTGGATTTGCGGTGAGTTGGACTCTCTGGACATCGTTTCTTAAAATTGGAGGCGGTGTGAAGCTCGAGACAGCTAGGGAGTTGGTGAGGAGTGAGGAGGAGGTTCTGGAAGACATTTTGCTCCTTTGAGTGGTTTATGGGTTGTAGAGGTTGGTAGTTGAGAGTTTAGAGCGTGATATTAGTTGTAAGTTATGACAGCGGTATGTGGAAGAATTATTGGGGGTAAGGGCGCAGAGCAGCGCCAATTATCGCTCGTACGGTCTTGGATTGATTTAAACTCTTCCTTCAACCAGACTTGGGGCGGGAGAAGACCGTGTAATTGCATGGTTGGCGAGTGATGACGAGGTTAGTGGCGTTCAAATTTGGAAATTTAATGGATAGACTGCTGTCATATGGGCAGTTCAAAGCGGATGGGAAGGTTTATCCGGGTCTTTCTCAGAGTCATGACACTTTGACAACGCGGAACTACCAAAAGGGGTTCTTTTAGATAAAGACTTTGGATATGTTTCGATTGTATTCGATGATTTTTTTCGGGGGTTCAAGTAGTAGGGAGTGAAGTATTACCATACAAGAATAAAAAGTTAGATGCTAGCCTTTTTTTCGTGTACTTCAAGACCAAGTTAACGCAGTGTTGCAACACGTGTAAATCACGTAGAATCAAACCACGGTTCTGCTATACTCGAGCAGTGTTGGCTGAGTCAGAGGACCATGGATGATTTCCGCTACTTCCATTCAAAATGTAGTCAGTACGTAGGAATTTTCGAATTATGTTGCATTCTTATGATTGTTACCATGGTAGGCAAAAGACGACCACTTATCAGTCACGTTCCAAGTGGCGCTTTCATTCCCATTTATAAAGGCATTCAAAGGAAGGGGCTGAGAGGATTCTAGGACGTTGGTATACCCCACGATTAAAGGGTATTGTACCGTGTCACAGTCATCATCGTTAATCGTATGTATGGTAGATGGGCGCCGAGCCAGCTTTTCGTAATTGCTAAATGACAATGAATAATACATTGAGTAATACTGAACAATGGAATCGAAAGCAAATTAAAAGTGAAATAGAGCGTTGAGCCAAGGAAAATCACACATTACTTCATCTCACATTGATGGTTCGCCGATTTGTACTGGCCGCCGAAGACGATTGCTTGGATTTTGCGTGTATTGGACATGGTGTCTGTGTAGGTCATGCACTATGCGATAAAGGTGTGATAATGTATGAGCCTCGAGGAGATCTTCGCTATCTATTGCAAAGAGACTGCTGTTTGGGTCAGCTGTGTGCGATGTTTCTTGTTTGGTACCCTAGTGGAGGAGGTGCGTTGCTGCTATCATCACCCTAATAGGAAACTTCTGCCCTTTTCACTATGAGCCTATAGAGTTGATCTATACGCGCTTTATTGAACTATTTTGTAGAATATCATACTAAGTAACATCACTAAGTGTCGTGTAACAGCTGAAATCTCCTTCCTGGGCGACTCCTAAACAGCTGTATCGCTCTGGGCAACTGGCTTTGGGAACAAGAGTGAGAAAAAAAATGACCAGCATACTCAAAAGCCTTGCTCATCCTCAAAATCCTTGCAATCAAGGAGACGCTCCCTCTTATCTTCTAGCATCCACCACCCAGACCTAGGCTGCACCGTCGTCCCCTCCTCAGTAAGCGACATGCCCACTGATCCAGCAACAACAGTCGTTTCAATCAAAGTGCCGGTATTGTAATCCTTGAGAGTAACCGGGACAGTGACAACACCCTTCGGAACGTCTACCTTAGCGATGGCGGGGAATGCCTGGCCATCAAGCTTGACAACGCTGTGACCGCCCCCATACCAATCACTCAGAATGTTGCGCTTTCCCTCTTGGGTCCAATACATGAACGCCGTGATCCAGCCTGTGAACACATCGGGTCCCGCACTACCATTGCCGCCCTCCAAGTGGCATATCTGCAGCCAGAAGTCCTTCAGCTGCTGATCATCAGGAGTGTCGAAAGTGGCCACGAAGCGCTTGAGAATTGGTTCGAGAAGCTTCGCCCAGGTTTTTGGTTCGTCGCCAAAGGTCTCAAACCGGTCCAGGCGTTCGAGGATGCTCTGCCAGTCTCCCTTCTCGCCAAGCAATGTCACCGAGGGCAGACCACAGCCAAAGCTGGCGAAGAACGTGAAGTACTTTTGCATCGTGGACATCATGACCATGGATGCGACGGCCCGGTCGTTGTTCGTAGTTGTAGAGAACTCGGGGATGAGCCAGTCTCTATCATCAGGGTCGACAAGTTTGTTTTCAATGAGATCCGCCATGTGCTGCGCGAGCCAGTCGACTTCCAGAGTTTCCGGAGAGGATGACGGGTTATGGATGCCCAGCGCTTCCTGTCCCTCATCCAGCACGAAGAACTCACGTAGCTCCTCAGCGTGTGCATTGACGTAGAAGCTGAATTGTGTAGCAATCGAGAGCCAGACATCGTCGGGCCGCAAGACGAGATGGAGATCCTGTTGGAAGGCGCGAATGGCGCCGTGCACGAAGCCATTTCCATACGGAACGATGCATTCGCCATTCTCGGGGAGAGTGGAGAAGGAGGTATGAAGGACTGGGGGGAGTGGTCGGGAGTCATCAGTCTGCCAGGTACGCATCTTGTGCATACGCCCAAGCACGCCTGATGGGGCAGTAGTGAAGTCAGTGTTGCAACCGACTACGGCTGGGGATGGCTTGATAGTGACCGGCATGTCGTTGGCGTTGTTGATCGGATAGGGAAGCTTAGGTTGTAAGATGGGTTGTTGGTAGCTGCCTCGCAGGTTGTGTTACGAGGGCAGGGTGGTGCTGTGCTACTCCCACGTAGGGAGCTTTTATATTTTACATGAGCATAGGGAATGGTCTGGTTGAGCTATGAGTCATAATTTGCGAGTGAAATTGCCTGTTTCCCTTCTACAAACGATGTTCACAAGCGGATCCAACCGTAAGTTTGTTACCAAATCTTGCGAGCTTTCCAGAGTTAGTTACGCATAAGCGAGCGCGCTGCAACGGCTCGTCCATAGATATAGTGGTATTAGCGTTAAGGAGCATAGCAAAGAGTCATATGCTGGAACCATTACTCTTCTGATTTGGATGAAGCTCAAAGGCTACATTTGCATTCACTAGGTAAGGTAAGCTGCGCGGCTCAACTGACGCCCTATTCCGATATTTATCCCGTCCTCACCGTCACCGCCTTGCCCTCATCATCCAGAGCAACACTCTCCAGCCTAGCATGATGCGCATCATCAGCGCCAACCATCTCAGCGCCCTTCTCCAGATGATTTACGCCACCAAACAGCGTATCGATCTCCTCCATGCTGACCTGCTTGGTCTCAGGCAGGAAGAACCAAACAAACACTGCCAAGAGCGCATTGATGCCCGCGAACATGTAAAACGCATAGAATCCACAGTTGTTGAGGAATGTGGGGAAGAATTGCTGGACAATCGAGTTTGCGACGTTCTGAGTTTGCGAGCACATGCCGACGGCCTGGGCGCGCACGTTCATGGAGAAAATTTCGGCAGTGTAGATCCAGACGGTTGCTCCCCAACTTGGTTTGTCTAGACGTGATGTTAGTGATATGGCCTGGTTGCTCAGGAGGACGTGATACGTACAGAAGAAGGCGAAGAGGAATAGCAGGAAGACGATGGATATGCCCACAGGAAGTGTCTTTGCCCCATCGATGGTCGGTGTCTGGGTCTCAACTGTAGCGACAATCAACATGCAAACCGACATGCCAATGCCTCCGACGATGAATAAGAATTTGCGTCCGAATCGGTCAACTGTCCATGTGGCGTTCATAGTTGCGATGATGCCCCAGGTGGCGTTGAGAGCATTGATCAAAGCAATCTGTGCCGGGTCCTTGAAGACTTTCTTGTAGACGATTGTGCTGTAGCTGTTGAGTGTTCCCTGTCCTGTGATTTGTTGTCCGGCGTTGATGATCATGGCGAGATACATGCGCTTGCGGACGGACTTGTCTTTCCAGAGAGCAGAGTAGCCGCTGGAGATGGCCTCCTTCTCGAACTCTATAGCCTCTCGGATACCGAGTAGCTCATCCTCAACTTCTTGGTCGGTGTCTCGGACTTTGTGGAGAGCACTACGGGCTTGATCGAGCTTGCCATGCTGGACGTACCATCGGGGCGACTCGGGGATGAAGAAGACCTGGGAGAGGATGATGATTGGCATGAGGATCTGGAAGATGACGACCATCTTCCAGTCCCATTCACCCAACTTCTTGGGGTTCTTTTGGCAGGCATAATTTACCCAGTATCTAGCTATGTCAGTCTTGTTCGACAATTGGTATAGAAGGAAGCATACGCGATGAATGATCCCACACTGTAGAACATTTGCCAGAACGACATGATCATTCCTCGAATTTCTGGTGGGGCCAACTCTCCAATGTAAATCGGGCCAGCAGCTGATACAAGTTAGCGTTGAACTATTCCCTGAACTCTGATCACTTACTCAGAGCAAGACCTTGTCCAAATCCAATGATCACTCGACCTCCAATGAAGCAACCAATGTTCCCACGGGGCGCAAATGCTTGCATGAAGGTCGCAATGATGACAAGAATAGCTCCGACAGCCATTCCCATCCGACGTCCAGCATAATCCGCGAGCGGTCCACCAAAGAAAAATCCAGCCACAACAGCTCCCACAGTATAGGCCGTGTTGAGTGAGCCAATTGTGTTGGGATTCTGAGAAGAGGTCAGCAC
The DNA here is from genome assembly GCA_010093585.1 of Melanomma pulvis-pyrius CBS 109.77. Lineage (NCBI taxonomy): Eukaryota > Fungi > Ascomycota > Dothideomycetes > Pleosporales > Melanommataceae > Melanomma > Melanomma pulvis-pyrius. Next base: position 41,730 of record MU001786.1, on the reverse strand, counting down.
GAGATGCTAGGGTTGTGGTGTGGAGCCATACAGGGTGGTTGAAGTAAGCAACCCAATGCTTGGAGCCCTGAACGGCATTGAAGACGGAAGCATCGTATCCGTAGAGTACCATGCATGATGCTGCGACAAGAGAAATGTACCTAAGGGTTCAATGTCAGTTCATGTAACGGAGTAGGTGGGGAAGGGTGATACACACCAATTGTACGCCCGCTTAGAGGTAACCATGATGATAAGAGTCCCTCTTGTGGTCCTGGGCAAGGTTGGATTGACAAAACCGAGCAGTACTACTCAGACCGTAGAGGAAGAGCGTAAAATGGTGAAGACCTCGTGGTGTTGAGACCCAAAGGCGTCGAAGACGTTCACAATATATAGATCTAGGTTCAAATGATCTCCCTCGGCGTCCTTCCCCAATAGTCAGGGATGGCGAACCCAGGTTCCGGGGTCCACGCGGTCGCCCTGAAATATCACACGAATGATATTGTTTTCTGCACCTCAAAGCTCACATCAGGAGATTTGACTAGCAGCTTAGTTTCCGATATCAGAATCCGGGGCCCCAGACTGCTCTCGAGGCGTCGTTGCCCGTCCACATTATGTTGTTGATGGCCGGTGGGCAGAAGTGTACTTGCGGAGTTATTTTTCCACGAATGAGAGGACAGGAGGGCAGAACGGTAGCTGGATGTTTTGGGGCAAGTTCGTACGTTGATTGGGGCAAGCTCCTCCAAAGGGCGGGCGACGCGAAGATTAGTAGCTTCCTAGCCGCATACCCGCAGAGCGAGACCTGGAATCGCGGAGGAGGTGTCCAGGTTAGGCAACTTCTCCTGCCATGAGTGCACATGGTCTCAAGGACTTGGTTGTCACAAGCTTTGCGAAGACCAAATCGCAGAGAAGAAGGCTTGCAGCTGGAAATCTTGTCTTTGCCTCCGGTGTTGGCACCGTGCGAGCTTTCATAACAGTAGGGCTCATGTTGAGCTGGAAATGCATTTCGCCGCTACTGGGGATAGATCTTCCGGCTGGATAACAAAACCCTAATGAGGGCGTATTACCTGGCCTTTCTCAAATCTCGATCGACAGTTCCAAGTAAGAAGTTCCAGGTCTCTAGGAATGTTCCCCGCTGAACCGTTAGCGAAGGGTCCATTTCCATGCAGGATGTTGGCGCTTCCACACCGACAGGCTGGGGGCGCTGGGGCGTTCAACGAGCCTTGAATCAGCACACCGCAAACCAGCAATTTCTCCAGAGTGAAAGGCCAAAGTCGGTGCGAATGCAGGTATCACGCGATACCGTCTTCCGAATAGGCGTCGACTTTGCGATCGAGCGCCGTTGGCGTGAAACAAGCCGAGATGAGGTTTCGAGAGATTGATAGATATGAAATCACGGGATGAAGAGCACCGCCACAACTGCGCCACACACGTGCCCCGCCACCCAGAGATGCCATCCCACTTTTCAACCCTGCGTCAGGCCCAGAAATCCCGCTCACTCTTCCCGCAAGCGCCCTCGCACCTTTAACCTCCACCCTCCAACCTCACACAAACCCACACTCCACCTACAAACCCCCCCACACAACCGTCAACATGGTTTCAGGCGCAGGAAGTACGTCCAACCCTCTCCAAATCGCGCAACGAGCGGGCGAGAGAGAGGCCCATTGATGCCCGATTGCTCTGCCGCAGGATCAGAAGCTGACAGCGTGGAACCACAGCCGGCACCAACCCGATCCACAACAAGAAGCCCAAGAAGGTGGCCAAGGAGCTCGACGAGGACGAGATCGCCTTCAAGGCGAAGCAGCAAGCCGGTTCGTAACTCCCGCGCCTCCGGACTCGCAGCGGGGATAGAGGGAAGCGGAGTGAGGAGACTTAGGGGGGGGCTCATGATGGAGTGGATGGAGGGGATTTGCAGAGAGAACATCGGCTAATGGCATCGATAGACAAGAAGGCCCGCGATGACATGGCCGGCAAGGCCAAGGGCAAAGGCCCCTTGAATACGGGCGCGCAGGGCATCAAGAAGTCGTCCAAGAAATGAGGCTTGCCGCTCCGCGACGGTCGTTGTCGACGACGACGACGACGACGACGAGGAATTTGATATTATGGATGGATACCTACGGATACCACTAGCATGGAGTCAAGGACACATGTTCATGCTACGGAGCATAGCCATGAATGATGCACACGAATGACAGACACATGAACGATAGATCTCGAGTCCAATCATGAGAGACCGCGCAGGTGTGATGCTAAAACTAGGTATTACACTATCCAACCCTCTGCTTTCCTACTCCAACCTTTTCCGCCTCAGTTTCGCACTCTTATCGGATAAACCTCACGGCGCACCTGTCTATCAGAAAATCTCCATCACATCAGCTCCGCCCCCATGAATCTCAACTCTCTTTCTCTTTCTCTCTCCCGTCAGTCAAACACTTACCTCGTTCCTCGCCCATCTTACAACAAAGCTCCTACCACCTTGCCACAGCCTTCCCCTCCTTCCCCGTCCCCCCAACCCTCAGCCCAAACAGCCACTCCGCATTCCCCCACGCAATCCTCTCCCATTCCTCCCTGCTCACAATGCCGCTCTCCCTCACCTCCTTCATCAACGCTGCGGCTGCGGCTCCCTCCGCCCACGGATACCCACCCGCAAACAACACTCTATCCATAGGAATCTGCTCCAGCAACAATCTCATGCTCTGCAAATCCAGGACATCCGCCGTCGAGATATAAAAATTGTGCTGCCACACGTCTAGGAAACTGCGGACTGGTCTAGTGTTGGGCGGCAAAGAGGTGGAGTCAAAGGCCAGGATGCGCGGGAGCAGAGAGGGGATCGAGTGTCCGGACTGCGAGAGGATGAGGTGTAAGTTAGGATGTCGGTCGAAGACGCCCGCGAGGTAGAGACGAAGGATAGGAAAAGGCGAGGTGCTATGATGGGCGTGGAAGTTTGTGAGGAGAGGTCCGACCAGGGTGTCTGGGCAGGCCCCCGCGTAGTTGGAGATCTGAATCATGTTTAGCCCCGGAAGAACAGCAAAGAGGAGGCAATTCGTTTGCAAAATCTGAGTGGAGACTCGCCTGATTCCTGGACGGAAACACGGCCCTCAGCGCAACAGGCACCCTGTACCGTTCCGCAACCCCCCACAACTCCTCCCACTCGCTCGCCTCCAGACCTCCCGCTCCGCTCCGCTCCCCCGCTCCAACACCCAGTACACCCCCCACAAACCGATACTTCCCTACACACCTCCCCAACTCCTTCGCAGCCTCCCTCCCCATCCCCTCCCCACACGGCAGCATCGCGAGCGCCGCAAACCGATCGGGACTGGTGACGATCTGGGCGTGCATGGCGTCGTTGATCTTCTGGCACGTCTGCGGCGACGCGTTCTCGATGGGTATGTGGGAGATGATTTGGAGGGAGATGCCGGCGGAGCGCATGTCGCGCGCGCGGGAAGGGCCGAGGGTCTTGAGCTTCGAGAGGATGGGCGTCGAGATGAGATGGAGGGCTGCGTCCGTCGGGTGGGTCGATGTGCCGAGGGGGATTAGGGGCGAGAGGTATGACTCTTCGGTCGCGATGAATTGAGTTGGGCTTGTTGCCATGGTGGTGGTGGTGGCGGTGGAGAGCGTGCGTGGGTTGGTAATGTTGTTGGTGGGAGAACGTGGGCAATAATGTTCTATGTTCGGAGTAATAGTACTTAGGGAAAAGGGAGAGCGTAACATTGTGGGAACTTGGAGGGGTGAGGTTGTTATAGAGAGGATAGGACGGAAGGGGCGATGTGGGTTTAGCGGCGAGGAAGTTGCCTTCACCATTGCAGATTCATGGAGGCATGTCACTGGATGGAAGTATAGTTGGATGTGATGATTAAAAATTGGAATTAATGTGGTATCATTAACACGCTTGATCGCTCAAACGCAGGTGACTTTGCTAAACTGAAACGCTCCTGTGCTTTTCGTAATGGTCGTTACTTTAACGGCCCCTACTCCTTTCTCCTTCGCCTTTTCCTTTTCCATTACTGACTCCTTGACTCTTGAAATTTTAACGGACCTTGATCGGTTGATAGTATGGTGATGCTTTTGTAGAGTGTGACGGCCATGTGCTTTGTGCCGTTTCAGAGGAAGACTTTTTGCTGGACAACGGCGTTCGGTGATCCGACTTTCGTCGACGAGATTCGCCGGATGGGGGTGTGGGTGGGGGTGAGTTGGGGTGGTGATGGTGGTGATGGCGATTGACTCATGCCTCAATCACTTCCAACGCTTGGTTGTGATAATGCTTTTCATCTGTGGTGATATTTCGCTTCGGCCTCGTCTCCAGTTTCCGGCTGCGCTCATGAAGCCCGTCGTCCTTTCTTGCTTCCAAGTGTGAAGGCCCGGCGCCTGAAGAGGCTCGCCTTGCTCTCCTCGGTGGGCGATTTGGGACTGTCGCTTCCAGATCTGGGCGTGCTGGAGTGAGAGCTCGAAGACGAATGGGAAGTAGACCGCTTGCGACCCTCCTCGGCGAGGATGTCCTCAAGGGAGACGTTGAGGTGGGGGTGTGAGTAGGTGGGTGCCTCGGACGGCTCGAGAATCTCGGTGAATTTGGAAGGCATTGTCGAGTGTGGAACTTGGGTAGATGTGAACGCAGTCGAATTACAGGGGCGGCGGAATAGATTTTCTAAATAGAAGTCGGAGTTGTTGGGAGATGAGGGGTGGAGTAAGATATATATATCGATAGCTATCCGCGTGAGACGATCGTCCAGAGGTAGTCCAAACGAGGTGGTTTAACGTTCTAGACTCCGTAACGTCTTGTGCGTGGTGGAGTAGGGTGTGTGTGACAGAGTTTATTGGATAGGAGGACTGTTGAACAGCTGAATGACTCGGTGTGGTGCTCGTAGTAGGGGGAAATCGATGTGTAGCCATGCAGGGGAGCAGGCAGACTTTTAAGCTTGGGACGGAGGAGCACGCGGACATGGACGGCGGGATCCAGGGTTCGGTTCGAATCCAAGGGTCCTCGAGTGCCGATCGCATCTCGACCGCATTAAAGCCGGGGTTAAGGCACAGGGATGACGGATGTGGTGCTTCTGGACTGTGGCTCAGGGCCGCGCCGCTGACAGTGGCATGTTTTCGCCGCGGACAGAACCGGTACAACGAGGCCGGTTCCACAGTCGCACGCCAGAAATAGCAGAGGAAATGCATGTCCGCGCAGGAGCTCGCCTCTTCGGCGCCCTCGCATTGCCAGAGCAATCCTCTTCTGCTATGCGCCAGAACGGCATCGAATCAGATGGCAGTGCGTTTTACCCAGCCGTCTCCAATTGAGCCCAGGGTGTGGAGCCCGCGAGCGAGTCGTCGTCTGCCGCCGACGGTCCGCAGCGGAGTCGCATGGCTTTTCGCCACAGTCGTTATTGCTTTCGCGTGCCCAAGGAGTCACCATCGATAGACTTGAGAGTAACACGCATGCGATCGGCGGCGATCAGCACGACGTGCGACACAACACCACAGCGGACACCTTGCCTCTGGCCGCGGGCTTCAAACGACCTTCGCAACATCCTCAGAACGTCCCCTAGAGAGTGTGCGCGCCGCCTCGGCTGCAGCCGCTCGCACGAGTTCTTCATCCTTTTGCTGCGGCGTGCGCGCACGAGGCCAAAGTCCGTATTCCACAGCCAATGACGTATTCGGGGCATCCACCACACAGCCGTCCTAGCCCTTCTGACCACGGTTTGGCCGAATACCGTGTCCACCCCGAGACAGCGGCTTGCCGGTTGTTCTTGCCAGATGCTCATCAACTCGAAGAGCTCGGCGTGCTTTGCTAGGCTGCCACTGTGCGCCTGTCTGCCCGACGACATCATAGTGCGTTGAGGCTTCATTAACTATCCCAATTCAACCCAGATTGCGGGACCCGCGGGCACACAAGAGGCGAAGAATAGTGCGCTGCAACTACCGTGCTACAGGCATTCCCGTTGTAGAAGTATGTTGCCTATTTCGGCATTTTTAATATTGCTATGTGTACACACGTAGTCGTCGTCGTGGGCTCTCTCTACTATCGCCTTCCACACCGGCTCTTCACCACTGACCACGTCCCCGACCTCGTCCAAGAGGTGCGTGATTGGCATTGAAGCCTCCGCGGCCCCCTCGACCGCCACCACGACCGCGTCCGCGACCTTGCCCTCGGCCTCTCTGTCCGCCTCCGTGTCCACGACTACCTCCGCCTCTATCGGCCCGATCCGACTCTCGCCTTGGACCCTGTTGCATCATATGCATTCGCTCTTCGTCTGACGCGTGGAAAGCGTTCGGTATCTGTAGCAAGTCGCAGAACGTTTGCGTATGCGGGTTTGTGTACTCTTGCGGCGTACCATCGACATGAATCCCCAGTGCAGGATCATATTCGTGCGCAGTTTGCGCAAAATCCTCGGGTATCACCATTCTCCCTGTCTTGACAAGATTTTCTTCCACCCACTCCATCTCTTGCTCAATCAGAGGTCGGTAGTACGCATCACCTTTGTCTTTGGGTACTTGTGCACTGGGATCCCCGACTTGTAAGTCATCAGCAAAGACCCGTGTGATTGCAAGCCATTCTGTGTCGTACTCCAGTCGCAGAGGTCGTTTGATCTCGGCCGGAGAATGGGGAGCGATCTCTAGGAGCTGTAGAAAGTGCCTGTTCGGTAAGCATTTGTCGAGCGCTAGGAATCTTGTGGTTTTGTTTGTGATGTCTGTAGGAAATGGTAGTGTTGCGATGACGTTGATCGTTGGGCGCGCAAATGACTCAGGCAGAAGATCTCGGATATCTTGTGGTACTTCTTCGGATGCACCGCTCACCCCATTCTGGTTTTTGCTGATAGTCGTTGTGTCCTTTAGCGCTGGGGCCGGAGGTGGTGGCGCATTATCGTCATCCATGTCGATGTCGAGGTCAATTTCCTCTTCATTCTTCGCCGGTGGTACGGAAAGACCACTATCCATGTCGAGCTCAACCTCATCTTCGTTCTTGACTGATGTTGTAGCATTATTTGCGCTTTCGGGTATCGCGGTTTGCTCATCTCTGTGCTCCCATAAGGCAGAGTACTTGACATGCATATGAGCGCTGAACCAGTGTGCAGGTCGAAGTCGTTCCAGGACCTTTGCAGCAGCAACGCTTCCGAGTGTACCGTCCTTCGCCTCCTGTTCAAAATGGGACTTGACCCTGAATAATTGCCGGTGGTTTCCTTTCCACTCCATGCTGCGCGGCCAGTCATGGCTAACTCCGACATCGACTTGGGAACGGATTTGAAGTAGTTTACGCGTGTCTAGTTCCCTCACATGATATATGCTTCTCACGTCGTCGTTATTGTACGGGAGACGTTCATAATGCGGCTTCTTGTAATTGTAGCCTTTCCAGATTCCGGAGAGACCAGCGATGCGGAGCGGGCCAAGTCGAACTACGTTTGCAGCTCCCATGTAGTAGATGTTAGGCGCGGCCCACCCTCCATAGTACAACTCCCACATATAGTTGCTGGCCTCGTGGTTGCCTCCAACAAATACTGTTAGATAGGGAGCAGCTCGAGCCCCAGAGTAATACTCGTGGAAGTCGTGCATAGCATAGTATTTTTCTGGCATGGAGACGGCTTTGAGATCCAGTGCGTTGCGAACGGCCTGCCTCGTCAATTATATCGATCTTTCCAAGAGTGACATTGGACCGTACTTGGAAATCTCCCCCGATGATTAGCAAGTCCACACCATCCCAGCCCTTGAGCTCGCAAGACTTCTTGACAGATGCATATATGGCATGTAGAGTGCCGTGGCCGCAACCTTCGACGGCTATGCGCAGGCCTTCTTTTGTGAGAAGCATTGGAGACGACATGCCCTCAGATTCGAAATAGGGACTGTGTTCTTAGTAGGGAGTTAGTGCAGTGATTTCGAAGCAGCTGGTTGCGCAGCATACAGGTAGCAGCAAGAGTTGAGCGCGAGTGAAGGTGTTGTTTTATCAATGAGGAATCTTTGAGCGCAAGGTCGGAGGTCGGCGTTTGACAAGCGAGCACGTGAAAATCTGGCAAGGAGATTCAAAGCTCTTCGGTCGCAGAAACAGTTACAGCAATGGCCAGAGTCGACCCCGTCCAGTCGAGGCTAGACTTCCTCAAAGAAGCAGCCTATTTAATCGCAATCCCCTCCCCGACAACCTCAGCAGCACTTGGAACGGCGCGCGACAAGCTTCTCGAGCAGCATGACGCGGATCTGGAGGCACCAAACAAGGAATGGCATGCCCTCCGTCGCGAGGTCTGCGGTGCATGCGGGAATCTCATGGTACCTGGATGGTCATGTGAGGTGACACATCAGACACGTTCGAAGAAGCTCGGTAAGAGGAAGACAAAGGACGCTCTGAAGCCTTCGAACAGACCAGAAAAGGACGTCGTTTATACCTGTTCGAGGTGTCATCGGAGGACCGTACAGACTCTACCACCGAGGCCATCTAGACATGCGCAGCAATCAACGGGTGCAATTGACACAAGAAATATTATTGACGCGTTTACGCCTCGCGAGAAGGGCGTAGAAGCAACCAGCGCAGTCATCAAGTCGGCCAACGCGAGCAGCAAGCAGAGGAAGAAGACTCGGAAAGGCGGGCTCCAAGCGCTTCTCGACAAAAGCAAGACACAGACCTCGGGGTCTCTCGGGCTCGACTTGATGGACTTCATGCAGTAAAGGATCCACAACTGTGGCGTGGTGGGGTGAGGTTGCAAAAGAGGCTGAGGGAAGCAGCTAGAATGACCCCGCCATTGGCCGCGGGGCTCAAAATCTTTCCGTCGTTTCGTCACTGCGCACTCGAACTTTTTTTGCCTACCACAAACAACCGCCATCGACCTACCAAAAACCCGCTCCCAAATACCCCACAAACATCCACCATGGCACAACAGAGCCTCGCCAAAGATCTTTTCGAGGATATGGGCGCAAAGGTCGAAGAGGCGAGCGCACAGGAAGGCGACGACGATATGAAAGTAGTCGATGTGATCGAGAGCTTGTGCATGAACTGCCATGAAGATGTAAGCTTAGAGCAAATAGATGCAGCCCTCAACGCTGACGTCTCGTAGGGAACTACACGCCTCCTCCTGACCAAAATCCCATTCTTCCGCGAGATTGTCATCATGTCCTTCGACTGCCCTCATTGCCACTTCAAAAACGCCGAAATCCAGTCCGCAGGAGAAATACAACAACAAGGAGTAAAGTTTTCCTTCAAGGTTGAACGCCAAGAAGACCTAAGCCGGCAGATCGTGAAGAGTGACACAGCGGTGTTCAGAATCGAGAACATCGATCTTGAAATCCCTCCCGGCCGAGGACAGCTGTCGAATGTCGAAGGAATATTGAGCATGGTAGCACAAGATCTGGAACAGAAGCAGGAAGAGCGGAAGCAGGTCATGCCGGAGGTGTATGAAAAGATCCAGGGCATAATTCAGACTGTGAAGCAGATGTCGAACGCAGAGAAGCTGCCCTTTACGATCACGATTGATGACCCGGCCGGAAATTCGTCATTCGAGCCATCTCCAGATGACCCCTCAGGGAAATACGCCAGACACGAGTACCCGCGGAGCGCTGCAGAGAATGAGGCTTTGGGTCTTGGAGACACTACAGGCGAGGCTATAGGCGAGACTATAGGAAACGCTGCAGGAGAAGCGCCATCAACGGAGATACGCCCAGAGTACCACGCTGCACAGATGTACCCTGCGATGCCAACCGAACAGATGGTGAACAATGTGGATGAGGAGGAAATCATCGAGAACCAGGTGTACTCATTTCCCGCAACATGTCCAGGATGCACGAGGTCTTGTGCAACAAACATGAAGATGGTCAATATTCCCCATTTCAAGCAGGTGGTGCTTATGAGCACGGTTTGCGAGCACTGCGGATGTAAGTCATATCAGTGTGCCCAGCAACGGCTTGATTACTAACAACATGATAGATCGGAGTAACGAGGTGAAAACGGGAGGGGAGGTTCCAGAGAAGGGTCGTCGAATCACACTATCCGTCAACAACAAGGAGGACCTCTCAAGAGACATCCTCAAAGCCGAGTCATGCGCCATGTCATGCCCTGAACTCAATCTCAGCGTCGAGCCTGGCACTCTCGGCGGACGGTTTACCACGGTGGAAGGGATTCTGACCCAAGTTCGCGATGATCTCCGCTCCTCCATTTTCGACACCGGGGATGGAGGCGATTCTATGGATTCGGCGGCCAAGGGCAAATGGGATTCGTTTTTTGACAAACTTTCAGAAGCCATCAACGGCGAGGTCAAATTTACTATTATTCTCGAGGATCCCCTCGCAAGCAGCTACGTGCAGAGTTTCACGGCACCAGAGCCGGACCCCCAGTTGACGATGGAGGACTACGAGCGGACGGAGGAGGAAGAGGAGAATCTGGGACACAACGACATGAAAACGGAGGGATATGAAGAGGACGCAGAGACAAATGGTGTAACGACCAATGGCACGTGAGCAGAAATGAGATTTTCATTTAGTTGATTGCATTTTGGGTTTGGGTGGGCAGTAGATACCAGGCTTCGTCAGCCATATAGAGTAGCATATCGGAAGACCTTCATGGTCCGATCCAAGAGCTTTGTTAAGCTTGATGACTTTCTTCTTGACATGCCTCAGCTTGCCCATCTGTGCTTGATGTCCATCCGTTTTCTAAGTCATCCCGCCAGAGGGTTTGCATGTATGACAACCTTCGTGATCTCGACCCGCTCCTTTGGCCTCGACTTCTTGTCTACGGGGATCTTCTCCAGCTCGTCGAGCACCTCTATGCCCTCTATGACCTTGCCGAAGACGGTGTTCTTTCCGTCGAGGTGGGGGGCTGGAGCGAAGGTGATGAAGAACTGGCTACCGTTGGAATCCACGCCCTTGTTCGCCATGCTGACGATGCCGCGCGCATTGTGCCGGAGGGCGGGGCGGATCTCGTCTTCGAAGAGCTGGTTCGGGGTGTCGTAGATGGAGGCGGAGGTCTTGGATTTGGGGTCCGAGGCAGGACTGCCGGTCTGGGCCATGAAGTTGGGGATCAGGCGGTGGAAGGGGCTGGCATCGTAGAAGCCCGAGGCGCAGAGGGCGAGGAAGTTCTCGGCCGTCTTGGGCACCGACTCGCAGAAGATCTCGAGCTTGATCTCACCGCGCGAGGTGACGAGCTGGGGGACGGGTTAGCAGGCACGTGGGGGGGGACTCGGCGTGTCCATGGTAATGGGATGGATGGCGTGTGGCGCGCGCATATGCAGTCAGAGGAGGCAGAGGAGGGCGACGTTGCGGGGGGCTGTGGTCGGAGAATTGGGGACTCACGGTGACAGACATGGTGCATTACGGACGGGCGTGCAGGGCGCCGTGGGCTTGCGGAGAGAGAGCAGTATCGGCTCGTCCTCAGCTTCACGCCCCCAATCCGCCCGCTGGCTCGCTCCTCGCACTGCTGCCACTCGAGCGCCCAACACCGACTCCGACCCGGCCAGGCCCCGTCCTGTCTGTCGTTTCTGCCCCGGCACCAGAGCGAGGCCTGCCCGCTGCCATTAATTGCTGCTCCCCGTCGCCTGAGCCTCGTGCTATTCGCGGCAGCCGTCCGATATACACTGCATTGCCCGGCCCAGGCCCAGCCCGGCCTATCACGACAGCACTCTCCCGCCGCCTACGACGCTCGCTCGCCAGCCCTACGAACAACCTCACCCGCCGCTCTCAGCGCTCAGCGCCCGCCCTCGCTCCCTCTCCAGACACCCGCCACGCTCGCCGTGCCCTCGCCCGCCCGCCCGTGCGACCGCCTCGCTGCCCGCCCCGACCCCGCCGGTTCCAGCATTCCTACGCCGCCATCGCAACCCCACGTCCCGCAACCCACAGCCTGCGCAGCCCGCCCAGCGCCTGACTGTCTGCCCGGCGCATCACCCTGGAGCCTCGCGAGCCCCTCGAGCGCGACTTGGGCTGGACCTAGAACTGCACGAGGCCGCAACCTCGCCCATGCGGCTCTCTCTGCCGTCCCAGGCCAGCGCCGACCACCCCGTCATCCTACAGCACCATGGCGGCCTTTGTGCGGGTCTCAGGACCGCCAAACAGTAACTTTCTGGTGGGATATCCGGGCATATCGGCCACACTGGTACGAGCTCTACATCCTCTCCCCGGGGACGGCGTCCTGCGCATGGCTTCCTTGGCTGCAACGAGCCATGAGCTGACACGTCCCCATTCGATTAGTGGATACAACTCCATGTACTTATGCTAACCACCATGTAGCCGCGAATAGAAGGCAAGGTCGAAATCAGGCCGCTGGTTGGAATATCCGCCCCCGTCCTCGTCTCCCTCGTCACAATCGCGCTCCAGCGCCGCGAAACAATACACCCCTCTGCCGACTCCGTCACCAAGAAGCATCTGGCCGCGCCGCGCAAGGAAATCACCGATATCGTCGGAAAACAGATGCTCCTATTTCAATGTCCAGCCGGTAAGGAACACGAGAGCGTCTTGTCCATGGATCTGCCTTTTGTGATATTTATCCCATATGGCCGTGGCGGCGAAGAGGTTGCCAGGAGGGTCCCGCCTGCGAGCTTGCAGCTGCCGAGCCGAACAGCGGAAACCTTTTATGAGCTAGTCGTAACGGTGCAGCAGGGACATACAGAACAGAAGAAATACCCATTCCCAGTCCCCATCTCTAGATACGACACCCTCTCCACCTTTGGCATGTACAACCGGCCTGAGAGCGCGGAGCGAGTTACGGATCATTTGGTCACACTGGGGATAAGCCTACCGCGATGGAGTTATGGCCCGCTGGATCCGGTGTCAGTCTATATCAAATTGAGCCCGAACCCGGACTGGTTGTCCAAGGCCAAGAAGGTCACTATTCAAAAAATCACCATCGGCATAGACGAGGAGATCATTTTTAATCACGAGGGAGACGAACCCACAAGAAAGGTGAAAACACTGGCGAAAACCACGCAAGCTGTTGGCGTCAAGATGCCGGAGGCCGGTTACTTTACGAATCTCGGGTTAGTGTTCCCCGCGAAAGATCTACGAGACTCCGAGGGCATCATCCCGCGGGGGAAGAAGGAGTTCCCCATGTATGCCGTAAATGGGTTCACGACTACGGGCACTCTCTACAAGATAGAGTACTACTTAACTGTCAAGGTAAGCTAACCACGAGCGCAAACATGTTTACACCCTCTTACGTTTATAGGCACAAATGTCATCAGCGAGAGACATCCTACTACGGCAGCCCATTGTTGTTTGCCCTTTCGATCATGCCGGTTGCAAGGAAGAAATGGAAGCGATAGAACAGGCAGCCAAAGACGCCGCACACGTCACCCCAGACAATCCAATGTTACCGGCAAGCACTATTATTCGCGCAAACGATTCAGGGGGGTTGAAGGCTCTAGGCATAGCCATCGTCGGGGGAGTGCGGAAACCACTGATCGAGTGAGAGGTTGGTGTGGAGGGGACTGGATCGTTGCAATTTTTCGAATGAGCGACAGCGCTTGCTCTGATATACCACCATTTCACTCGGAGCACGCAGAAGCATAAAGCGGCATTAGCATGGCGTGTTTGTTGGACAATGTCACACATCTGGGACGGATCAATCGACCAACCATTTGCAAAACTATCGGGATTCGAAAATATCTACGGGTACGCAGCCGCGAACAAGGCGCGAAGAGAATATTAGGCGTACACGGCGCTAGATGAGGGACGGTCGACTCAGGCACGCTTATACCACATCTGAATATTACGGCACTGGAGCTTGGAGCCCGGAGTGCATGGAGCCGAATTGAATCGCCATTCATTGAGCGGGTGGAACGGACGGAATGGGATTTGGGTTGCATTTCTGTGGAGTTTCTTGGCAGGGATGGAGGGTGGATGGGACCTTTTATGATGCCTCTTTTGAATTCTAATGATGAGATTTCGGGGAAAGATTGGAAGAGGGAATATGCTGGGGCCCGAGATGGCGGGTTGTGCATGCTGAGGGCTGAGGTTGGGTCTAGGATGCGGCCTTGAACATATTGGGGAGGGGGAGGGAGATGGTGTTGATGAGGCGTGACGAGCTGGCCAATGCCACCATATTACTTTCCATGACTTGATTGACCGGCCCTCTGCCGGATCGACCGAGTAATTCAAAATCCTTTACTCCCTGCTCATCCCTGAATCGTTGCCCTCCTCGAAGAAACTCACCGTTCCCATTCCGTCCTCCCGTCTCCCCAAGTCCCATCCCCATCCCCATCCCCATCCCCACCCTCAACCCCACCCTCACTCACTGCCCCTTCACCCTAAACACCAGATCCCCACCCCAAGCCTTTGCATCAGCGCCACCACCTCGCTCCTCCCCGTCCGTCCGCGCCGAGTCGGCCTCCCGCAGCGCGCGCACCGCGGCCTTTGCCTCGTACTCGTCTACCATTTGCTTGACGGAGGCGTACTGCCTGCTGGCGGGGCCGAAGGTGTGCAGGGTGTTGCGGAGGGAGGTGTGCAGCTTTGGGGGGTTAGCGTGTGGGCTGGGGGGGGGATGGGATGGGATGGGAAGGAGAGGAAAGGGAAGGAGAGGAGGAGATCTGCTATATGCTAGACAAGGGGAAATGCAGGACTGAAGATGTATGTGCAAAGCTCGAGAAGAGAAGGGTATTCGTGGGACTCTACGACGAGCCCGTATTTCTCGAGACCACCTCCTTCCAGGGCTCCAGCGTCGTCTCTGGCAACTATAGCTGTGCTTTTTCAGGACCGGCTTGGTCGTTACGCCCCCTAGCTTATATCCCCTGTGGGATGTCCCTCCGTAGAAACTGGCTCCCTTCTTCGTATGGGCATCGATGTTTCGGAGGTTGAAAGAAAATAGGCATGGATTTGAATAGGAAAATTAGGGAGGGGGGCGGGGGGTTTGACGGATAGGAGAGTCGGGGGATGGATGGATGAATTATGTACGACTTACGGAGAGCAGGAGGTCGTCTTGCTGATTGGACATGGTGGCGCGCGTGCAGCTGGTTGAATGGCGGTGATGGGGGGAGGGTTGGAAAAAAGTTGACGTCGGACGCGTACTCGGGTATTCCTTCCCTCTTTTCTGTCTGTTCCGCGCAGGAAGTCTCGTTTACACAAAAATATATTCACTGCCGCGTAGTATTCCAATATGATTGGAAACAATAAAAAGAACGCTTCGCAATACTAAAAGATATTCCGGCGCCCCTGTGGCTTTATCCCTTCCCCACCAGCCCATTACCAAACTGCTTGGCCCAGAATAGTTGTTCTCCACTCGGCTGACTCGGCTGCCAGCCCACACACCCCACGCCACCCAGTGACCCCTCACACCCCCTCCCACCCTAAAAAAAAGAGCTCCCACTCAAAGGAAACCCGCAAAAAAGAATGATGATGAGGGTGGGATTCGAACCCACGCGGTTTCCTGAACGTTCTATTAGTACGTTGCAACTCGGTTGAGATGATGTGGTAGTGTGAACTTACCCACTGCGGGGATTCAAGCTATAGAGCAGCCTAAACACAGCGCCTTAACCACTCGGCCACCTCACCGATATGTTTTTTCGAAGAATATGAAGATTTTCGAGGATTGAGTGATATATGTACGCTGTCGTGCGGAAAATTAAGGCCCTACCAGGCGCGAGCGAAGGGATTTTCTTTGGTTCTGATGCGGGGGACTGACGGATCGCGTTAGTGCAAGGCTCGCGATAAGGTTCGAGGGCATTTAGGCGAGCGTTTTGAAGGCGGAATGTGAGATCGAGTGGCACGTGGAGGGGCTGGCGCCTCGAATTTAGACTTTGGAGTTTTTGGGTTGCACTCGACATGTGTAATTAATCGAGCGCTTTTGTGCATGGCACTGACAATTATCTTTTATTTTGCTATGTTGAGGGTCTTGTTTCTTATCCCACCGTGCACGATGAGACTTATTTTCTCGTTTGTCACGGTTCACCTAGCAAATGTCCGCATCAGAATTCGGAAAATCAGATATAAGGGGAAACGGGTTGACTAGGCTCTAACATCCCTATTATATCTTCCTGAAAAGTATCTACGTTGCATCCGTAAGGTGCTTGCTCGGAGGGGGGAAACTTGATGCATCAAAATCCGGTGACAAAGATTACTACGTCTGGACTGTGCTTCCTGTCTATAAAAGCTCCGAGTAACAGTAATCAGTTCTACCTTATCTTAATATCAGAATAAAAGTTTATAGAACGTCGAACATAGGTAAAAATATGAATTTAAATTAAGAAGGTAGAGAAGAAAGTCAAATAAGGTCAGGAACTACCAACTCTCATTCCCCTATCTACATATGTCCCTATCGCATGCTTAAAACTCATTCTGACCCCCATGCCATTAGCTGTTATCTCTTTTCAGTACTCAACTGCCAGCATCTCGAACTCGCAAAATTAAGTTAGAGAAGTAAGGAATATAAAATATGATGCGCATCGCCAGGGTAGCATATTGTCTCAAGTGCTATAACACTAAAGAAATGCCCGTTTGCCCTATCTTCTGACCCGAGTGCCTATAAGACTTCAATCCATTTCGATAGCGGTATTCGTCGAATACCCACTCATCCCCATATCAGCCCACTCTTTCTCGAGAAGTTCTTTCACATACGTCTTCCTGCTCAGCGGCGTACACAACGTCTCCCACAGACCTGCGCCTGGAATATCGTCGCCCCCCATAGGAATCCATTTGCTAGTGCCAGCGGGAATTGTAGGATTCATATGTTTTAGCAAAAGAACATGGGCGTTGTATCGGCGTTTCAGAGCCTTAGGCGTGCTATCTGCTAACATCCCATGGATGAGTGTCTTACGGGCAAGTACATCGGGCTCGGAAATCATAGTCGTGTCAACATTGTTGCAAACGTACTCGCCGACGTTGAGCGGCGGGAGATTTGGATGCAGCGCGTTCGGGGTGAAGAGGTCAAGCTTCGTGAGTCCAAAATCTTTTATGGCTGCCGTCATAGACTAGATCATGTGATTAGCTAAACGTGCTCTAGGAAGTCAAACGTACGCACCATTTTTGGAAATGTTTTCTTGTCGCATTTCATACAGCACGTCAAGGTTGGGTCCAGGATAGCCTTTCGGACGCTGTTCTTCTTGCAGAGTTGACATGTTTTGTCGAGCCACTTGATCCATCTTTTCCGGCACACAAAGACATTTGATTTCTTCGGGACTATGATATCGGCGTATTTTTTGAGGAGGACGCGTGTATACTCTTCAACATAACTGCGGAGACGTTTATTTGTGGCAGCGAGGGTGTACAGCGGGTGCTTTGGAGCGAGAATCGGATTGAAAGGTGAAGCAAAGGAGAGGATTCCGTAGAAGATTTCTGTTGGGAGAGTATCCAGGGTCGCCATTGTTGTGGTTGTGGTTGTGGTTGAGCTTCTCGTGCGGCTTTATGGTGAGTTGGTGTAACCACTTGGGACTTGCTGCCTATACGCTAAGCTATTTGCGAACTAGCCAAAGACATTCCGACTTGCTTTCCGACGTCGGAACTGATTCGCGACCTGCGTTCATTTCACTTATATAACATTTGCCTTTTCGATCATTTGAGTCCCAAAATTTTCGTTCGAAAAGTTTAACAAAATGAGTAGAGCTTGTAGGGAGGAGGCACTATAGCCGGAATTTTCCTGCGGTAACTAAAAGAGAGAATAGCGTCTTTAGTAGAAATATGTGTGATACATGACTCCTATTTGTATATACGTAGGCTAAGGTACCTCTCATCCTGTACGTAAGAACGACCCCCGAATGCTCCCAAGGCCCACAGTCAGAGCTCATCCAACGACGATCTCCATAAAGGTAAGGAAGGATAAATCATTCTCATCAGAGACTTCGTCAATAGGCATTTTTCTATCGATACGCATTCTTCAATCAATAAACCGCAAACGCCAGAAATTACAAACCCTACTCAAGAGCATAAGGCCTCAGATCCACCACACCGAAAGCCCAGTAAATGTTTTTAAGAAAGTATCAATCTGGAAGGATGATCGGCATCCAGAGAGGTACTATCTGAATCAAACAAAGAGAAAACTATCAGAATTGACAAATTTCCAACCAATTTACTATAGTTGACCTTTGATTATCTCAAATGTTCCGACTTGGTCCGATGCCGCGGCGTTTTAAAGAATTAGAAATAATCCCAAGGAATAGTTCAAACCAGAAGAGATCTATGCGTGCGAAAGCGCATACCGCACGCGAATACTTACGATGTATCAAATTATATGCATTATGTTTAAGGACTTTGTCAATGTAATAGATTTTGGATTCAAGCCCATCAATGTGGCCGATCATAAGAGAGTGTATATTAGCTACGAAAGGTCTACGTTGCTTGAGAAAAGACATGGCAGCCACTGTATAGCTTTGAATCGTCAGTCAAAATTTCGGTTTTCCACCTGTCTATATCGAGCAGTGAACAACATCTCCGAATTCGTTTGCTCCCTCGTATCTGGCCGTACAACGATTTCTCCAGTGTGCAATACAATCACAATAATGGGTATGACGTGCCGTTGGTAGCCACAAGTTAATGGCTATGGTCATAAGACTATACAGCGTTCGTGACTCCGGGATAACCAGGTATATAATGAGCAGGCCCTGTTCTTCTTTTGTATGTCTTGTAGAGCCAGATATGAGATATCACTAAGAACTTCCAGAACACTTACGACGGTTTCCCCCAAACTTATTTTTCAGGCAATCTTACTGGTATGGATGAGGATACTAAACATGCAGTGCATAACGAACAGTCACCACAACATGATGAGAATGAAGCAGCAATCCAACAACTGCCACTAGAAATTCTCTACGGCATATGGGAGCAACTCTCTTTTTTCGACCTATGTCGATGCCAGGCCGTTTCGAAAGCCTGGAGTGAAAATATACCAGGGAGATCCATGAAATTAGCAGAAGTTCTATTTCGAAGTCCAAAAATTGACTTGTCTAGATATTCATGGAGCATGGTGGTATACACTAATATATCTGAAGAAGACATACTAGGTGCCGAATATAAGCTTACGTTACGAAGCATAGAGCCGCCCTCCGGATTGAGCCGCGGGCCGGTAGTTTTCCACCCAATGTTCGAAAGGTTCGCTGTCCATTTGGCCAACCCTAATCTTCGGCCTGACAGAAGCGGTTCACTGGACTCATCGCTTCATTTCCAAGACTACAGTGACCTAAGGGATAAGATGAGGACACCGAGAACATCTACAAGACTAGATGAGCAGATAGAGTCTTGGAAGGAGTCGTTCATCTCTGTACCCAGGATTCAGGAACTAGATATCTATGGCCGGTGCTATTTCAAGGCTACATGCATATCGCAGAAACGCACAAAGATCAGTGTCGATTCGGGTATTCAAGTAAAACATGTCATACAGGCATTGGAGACAACACTTTCCGATCTATTTCCCACGTCACTAAAGGACATGATGTTCTGGGGAAACGGGCTCAACTGAATGGACTATAGTCTTGACATCTATTGTAGGTATAGTACAATATAGAGATTGACTGGCATTAGATAAGGAATTTCAGGTATGAATAAATATTGAAAACGTTGTTCATCTACGATGCGCGCGGATGTGACAGAGATTAAAAGTAATTTCAAACTTAACCAAGAATAGCTTGCTCTAATTACATCTAATGAGTACTACTAAGGCGATGAAAGGTATATCACTTGTACAATATTCTTGTGATATTTTTAAAATCCTACTGCGCTAATAGTAGACCAATCAAGTCATCCTCACATAATAGTAAAAGGATAAACATAGCCATATCGTGCTATGTTACACATACGTAGGAGGTCTTTTCCATTATTCTTGAACGGTCCTCTTAGGCCTGCAAACATGGAGTATGCCATGGCTTACACTATTACCTTACGGCACGATTTAAACATATTCTTAGTAACTAGAACCAGACAAAGCAGATGGTCATCCGAAGGCTGACTCGAGAAGCCGAGTCGGAATCTTACCGCGGAGCGATTTGAGCATCGGCTCATGACAGAGCTAGAAGTAATGATAACTGCATCGCCTAGGATATAGAGGCTCAACCGATGTGGATCCGATTTGCACGCTGTTGATGCGAAAGGAGCCTAAAGCCTGTCGCGTTGTTCGTACGATGTCGTGAAGTTGTTGGCACAGAGCATTGCCAAAACAAGCTTTAAGAACATAAACATAACAAATATTTTAATTACTAGGATACAAAAAGATTCAGAAGAATCAGAGTTGATTTTGAATAGCAATGCAAAGTCGTGATGTTAAATGTTGCCGAGTTGCTGGACGTCTGGGTCTTTTCGGTCAACCTCGGCTCTTTGGACCTCCCCTCGTATGCCATGACGGTGGCACAGCAGCTTATATACCACCAACTAAGCTCGTCTATCATGTAGAACCCCCCCAGAAAGAGCTTCTAGCTGCTCTGATACCTCTAAATTATTATAACTCTTTCGTTCCACCGTCCACCATGTCGTCGACCCCTATCGTACCTTTCTCCGAACCACCCTACCTCGCGGGCCTTCCATCCCCATACTACAAGCCTACACATCTGGCATGGCAGAAAGCATGTCGCCAATTTGTGCAGAAGTATTTGCTGGACAACGCGCTGGAGTGGGATACGGCGGAGATCCTCCCGGAACACGTCTTTGAGACCTTCGCGAAGGCGGGTATGCTGCTTCCATCTCTGCCGGCGCCATTGCCAGTAGAATGGCTTAAGAGATTGGGGATACATGATCTGTTGGGCGTGGTTAAGGTGGAGGACTTTGATTACATCCACACGATGATATACTGCGACGAGGTACACACCATGTAACCCGCTCAAGGCTCATGGGTAAAGCTAACCTATGTTTGTGAAGATGGCGCGCTCAGGTCTCTCCGGCCCATCAGGCTCCCTCACAACCGGCATATCCTTCGGCGTCCCTCCTATCCTCAAATACGGAAACAAGCAACTTCAGGAGCGATTCCTCCCTGAACTCCTCACCGGGAAGAAACGAACTTGCATTGCGATCACCGAGCCATCAGCCGGTTCCGATGTCGCGAATATCAGCACCACCGCCACCAAGACCCCGGATGGAAAGCACTACATCGTTAATGGCACGAAGAAGTGGATCACAAATGGCATTTGGTCGGAGTACTCCTCTATGGCCGTAAGAACAGGCGGGCCAGGACCTACAGGTCTCTCCATGCTCGTAGTGCCGTTGAAGGGCTACCCAGGCGTCACCATGAGGAGGCTTAAAGTCGGAGGTCAGGTCTCCGCAGGCACGACTTTCATTGAGCTCGACGACGTGAAAGTACCAGTCGAGAATTTGATTGGAGAAGAGGGGATGGGTATGCGATATATAATGACAAACTTCAACCATGAACGTTTGACAATCGCCATCGGGGCCACACGCTCAGCCCGCGTTGCGCTAGCTGCAGCTATGGAATATATTCTCAAACGCGAGGCGTTCGGAAAGGCCCTCGTTGAGCAGCCCGTCGTGAGACACCGACTGGCCAAGTGCGGCGCCATGCTCGAGAGTCAATGGGCGTGGGTAGAGCAATTCGTATATCAGATGACGCAGCTACCCAAAGAGACCGCCGACATCGAGCTCGGCGGACTCACGGCCATGGTAAAAGCGCAGTCAGGCATTGTACTAAACGAGTGTGCACAGTGCGCTATGCTTCTGTTTGGAGGCAATGGATATACAAAGTCGGGGCAGGGAGAATTGATTGAGCGTAAGTCCTCCAGTCCCACCCCCTCATTCCTACGTGGAGTCAGTTGGGAGACACCCGGCTAAAGTATAATTATAGGCATCTACAGAGAGGCGCCTGGTGTGAGGATTCCGGGCGGATCTGAGGATGTAATGCTTGATCTCGGCGTGAGACAGCTGGTCAAGAACTTCAAGAACAAGACGAAGGCTATGGAGAGGCCACAAGGGTCTTCGAAGCTATGATCATATCTACATGACTGCTATGCGGTGAATTACGATATATTGTTTGCCCCTGTACCATACATACCATCATAGCAAAATGAGACGCATATAAAATGGCCAGAGTCCCGGAAGCCTTTGCATGAGTCGGAAAGCGAACGAACCTGAAGCCAATGTTGCAATGCAATCATGGTTCTCCTATATGCTAGATTACGACAAGCAGAGTCTGGGACTGGTATCGCCGTTTTCCGTATTCATCGACTAGTAAGACGAAATACGGATAATGGTTGCTTCAATCTCCCGTGTGCAGTTTCAAGTGCATGCACGGGCCGTAAGTTCTTAATGTCTGCATAATCCCTACGAATGAATGAGCATGTAGCCCATCTTTGAATTCATGTCAGTCCCTCTTCATGACCTGCTTCCTTATCAAACATTCCGTCATTTCATTAATTCATCATAAAGTCTTTCCTCCTCCTTGCTCCAACTCTGCTCACCTTGACCATGGCCAACGTCCGATTAAACCCAGTATTTAGCGGTCCATGCCAAGCACTAATCTACCCTCCAGAAACAATCGCTGCAGGCCCCAACCATCGACATAAAGATGTATTTTGACTGACGCAAAATAGGGGTGAAAATGCAGAAACGCCGCCGCACAAGCATGCTACGAGCAATACCTCGCTCAAGGCATACAGTGTAATGAACCTATTCCCACAGTTAGTACCTTTTGCCTCTAAGCAGCCCTTTATATGCAGACTGGCATCCTCCCTATATCTTGCTATCCTCGACCCCCCAACCCAACGGAAGTGATAGACCCTCGGCCTTGCGGCGGCGTCATCGCCCGTGCAGACACCACCGAACCAACTCCAATACCAAGCGCTAAACTTCTCATCCCCGTTCATCCATGTGGTGGCCTCCTCGGACTCCCATGTCCCAACGACTATGAATGCATTGACGATCCGAAGGACACATGTGAATCCAAGCTCGGAGATGCGGATTGCATTGGAATCTGCGAGCAACAGAGTACATAATTTTTACCTCTATGCTCAGTATCGAGAGAAGTATCGTATTAGTTTGACGGTGTACACGTATGCGCTGGTGCGTTTGTGAGTAAGGTTTTAGCGGAGGCTGGCTAACATGTATTTGTTTGGTGAATGTTGTATAGTGTGGTGACACTTGTTCGAAGGTGCGTTCGTAGTCCGCTAGTGCAAGGGCGTGAGTGGAGGCGATGGTGCCCCCCCAAGAGTTGGGGAATGTGCTGCTAGATGTATCCTGGCTTCCGTGTTTTCCAAAAACATGCTCTTTAGATCAGCGCAATTCATCTATTCTTATTGGCATCATGATAATCTACATCAAAACCCACCTCGGGTTATCCTGTTGTATCTCTCTTCACCTTCAACAAGCCTCTCACTAATCGGTTTAGTCCCCGAACCCGTCCATCTCTAAACATGTATGAAAAACATCTTGAGGATCTTCCAAGAGTAGCCATTTTATAAGCCCAGAAATTGCAATTGGATACTTGGATAACTTTATAGTGCAGGATCCATTATAGACATAGGTATCTCGAAATTCAATTACCCATGTAATCTCCACATCCATCCTAGGTCGATAAATTTCTGTAATGTTTTCTATACTTTGTCACATGAGGGTAGGTTTGCATGCAATACTGTAACGCATAGTCCCTTCCTACAACTATAATAGAGTAATGTAGAGCCCTATGCTTCCTCTTACCATTGTCTCAGAATCGACAGAGAGAAAACTAGAACGAGACATTGCACACTCGTGACGCTCGGACATAAAAATGGGGTTTATCGCACTGACATCATACATCAGATATAAGCTTTCTGGATAAGTGTGGTTGAACCTTGCTTATTCAAACACCCAAGGTGTCGATTCCTAAAATAGCAATATATGGGAGCAGAACGCCATACCCATTCATTTAACTTTTCCGTACTGTTTAACAGTTGGTTTGTGCGTCACTGCAGGCCGCGAGGTTGACGACGATCCCCTAACTTGACCCATGCTACTGTGGCATAATACCTTGACTTGCTGCTAGCCCTCGACGGGACTGTGACAGTCAGCGCAGGAGGTCGATCGCCGTCATACTCCTACGTCGTCTTTCTCATCATCCTCATCAGACCCGCTCTCTTCATCTAGTAGGCCTGCTAGACGTCGTCTCACGCTCCGCTTTTTGTTGCCCCTCTTAGTTCCACCACTGTGATTAACATGCCCATTCGGGCGGCGCTGGGGAGGGGGCGTATTGTTCTGATAGAGGACCTCCTCAACTCTCATCTTCCATGAAGAAGTAGTTCCCATTCAACTTCTGTTCCTGATCAAGCTGAGACTTGTCCTTATTGATACGAGGCCGGTAGGATACGGGATCTCGACGGAATGTGACATCAAGGTTCTTGAGGAACTTGTTGCAACCGGAGAGAAGGGACTCGGGAGTGTTGGCGCGGGCATCTTTACCCGGCTGTCCATCAAACACAATGACGCGGTCTGCAAGGTACGTGGCCATGACAAAATCGTGCTCGACGACAAAGGCGGTCTTCTTGGAGTGCATGATGAAGCGCTTGATGACCCTGGCGGCGACGATACGTTGCTCGGAGTCGAGGTAGGCGCTGGGCTCATCGATGAGGTAAATATCGGCTGGGATACCAAGAGCGAGGACAATTGCAACACGTTGCAACTCACCACCAGAGAGATTCTGCACTTCTTGGTCGATGAAGTCATCCATCTTGAGAGGTTTGTAGACATCTGTCTGGAACTGAGGGCTCAAGAATGCGGCCTTGATCTTCTTGAAGAAGAGCTGCCGAACGGTTCCCGTGAACTTGGGCGTGATCTTCTGAGGCTTCATGCTAATGTTCATGGGTGGAACCTTCTTTCCTCCATCGGGCTGGAGGGCGCCAGCAAGCATTTTACAGAAGGTAGTCTTGCCAGTTCCGTTCTCGCCCATCATTACGAGAATTTCAGAGTCTGTGAACTGCCCTGCCTCGATGCTGAGGTGAAAGTCTCCCAAAGTTTTCTGCATCTTCGGGTAGTGGTATCCACGCGATTTGTCTAGTTCATACTCTTCGCCGGCCTCACCAATGCGGAATTGCAAAGACTCTTCTCGGAAGCGAAGATTCTCGGTAGGGATGTTGCCATCAAGGAAGATATTGATACCTTCACGGACAGAGGCAGGCAACGTCACTACACCGTAGACAGCAGGCCTGCCATAGAGAACGCAAATGAAGTCGGAAAGATAGTCCAAGACAGCCAAGTCGTGCTCGACTACAATGACATAGTCGTCGGATCGGAGAAGGCTACGGATGATGCGACTGGCAGCGAGACGTTGCTTGACATCAAGGAAGGAGCTAATACCATGTTAGTGCGCTTGATACTCTTGACCAATAATACGCATAACTTACGATGGTTCGTCGAACATATACTAGGGATGAGTCAGTATGCAGCGGCCATGGAAGGATTATTGAGTGACTCACCACATCAGCTTGCTGAACGCAAACCGTGCCAATGGCGAAACGTTGTAGCTCTCCGCCAGAGAGTAAAGTGACGTCTCGATCGAGAACGTGTCTCAATTCTGGATGGCGTTAGAAAAATAGAATCGTGGATGTGACACGTGCATACCCAAAACGTCAAGAATCTCGTCCAAGTTCTCCATCTGAGCGCGGCCTTTTATAAGGTGACCGACCGATTTATTGGGGCCTTTGATCGCGCGCGGGATTTGATCCACATACTGTGGCTTGACGACGGCCTTGAGATTGTCTTCGAGCACCTTGGTGAAGTAGTCTGTTTTGACGTAAATGCGTGTTCCCGTGATATGTATCGGGGATATTACTCTGCAGCTCCGACCCACGGAAATACTTCAAGATCTCCTCCCAGTCTGGCGGGTTGTCGTACCGCCCGAGATTGGGCTTCAGCTTGCCGCTCAGAATCTTCAGCGCCGTGCTCTTGCCAATGCCGTTTGTGCCAACGAGTCCGAGTACCTGGCCCGGGCGGGGCATGGGCAGCCGATGCAGCTTGAAGCTATTGGCCGAGTATCGGTGGGTGACCTGGGTCTCGAGGTTCGTGGGCAAATTGATAATGTTGATGGCATCGAAGGGACACTTCTTAGGGCAGATACCGCATCCAATGCAGAGTCGCTCGGAGATGAAGGCGATTTTGGAGTCGGAGGTGACTTCGATGCACAGCTTGCCCGTGCGGACCACGGGGCAGGACTTTTTGCACTCCTGGCGACATTTCTACGAAGGCATTAGTTGGGGGGGAGACAGTGCAGAGGGGTGGAGACGTACCTTTGGCTTGCACTGCACTCGCACACAGGCTCAGGTTAGCTTTCTACGAATTTTGCGCATGGGAGGGGTAGTGGGGTACCTTGTCGGCGTTGATGATGGCAATACTGTGGAGAGTCAGTGCGAAGTCGCAAATGGGTTTGTGAGAGCATGGCACATACCGGGTCAGCTTGTCGGACATGGTGGCGGCGAGCGATGGGTGGACGCGGTGGTTGTTGCTGTCTTGCTTCACGAAATGTGGGCAGGGAAGCGGTGTTGGCGGGGACAGTGCCTGGTTCTTGTGGGTGGCTGCAGGGTGCAGATGGATGCGAGGGAGAAAATCAGACAGGAGGCGTGCCGCAGTTTGCTCAAACACTTGCTGGCCCTCCACGCTCGAAGTCGAGGAAGTGTGCGAAAACAACGGCCCGGGTGCTGGTGAATCGTGAATCGCAAAGCCAGGTCGCCGCCTTCACCGTCATCAAATCCGCCGCGGCGTGATTGGGCCCCTAAGCGGTTGCGGCTGGTTGTGGTTTTGGTCTGGCTTGGCGCGGCGCTCTTGCCTGGCCGGCATTCTCGCTGCTGCTCGCTGCTCCGATCGACCTCACACTTGACCCTCACTCTCACCACCTCTCCCCCCCCACCCCGCAACACTGCCCCTCCTACCGCCCGATCTGAGGGTATCTGAGCCATGGACTGTAAGTAAAGCCCCTCTACGCCCTGTTTTTCCCCCTCCGCCGCCTGGAAACCCGCCGCGGGAGCCACTGCCCGGTCGCGTTCAAGACCATCTTTCCATCACCATACCTCGTCGGCACATCGAGCAGACATCCATATGCCCTCGATACCGCCATCTCTCGCTCGATCACGGCTCGTTCTACCCTCCGCCGTGCATTTTGGTCCCCCGCCGGGCCATTGGGCCCACGCACGCAACCACTCGTCCGCCATCCCCCGTCATCCAGCATCGAGGTATTCCATCGGACCCGCGCTGTACACGACTTCGTTCTCGTTCCTGGCCGCTTTCTGGATATTGTGGATCGCGTAGTTCCGCTCTATCCAACGCACCTGCTCTCGCTCGTCCCAGCCGTGCGCTTCCTGAGATATCGTGCTGACCATCATTTACAGCCGCGTCCATCGCGATGTCCTACTCACCCGGCAATATGGCCTCACTTACACTCACCAATGGCCATTCGTCGCCTCTCGCCATAAATGTCACAACCGCCGCTGACCTCTCCGCACACAGCGACAGCGAATTGTCTGACGCGAAGGACGCCATCGTCGAAGACCGATCCTCGGACGAAGACGCTCCAGGAGAGGTCGAGGATGATGATGACGAGATGGCCGTTGATTCAGACTCTTCCGAGGATGTAGATGCCGAGGGCGAACCAGACGGCGATTACGATTCTGAGTCTCCGCCGCCAGCCCGGGCAGAGAGCAGCCGCGGCCGAAGTTCGACGTCGCAAGAGTCACGGCGGCCTACGAAGCGGAAAGCAAGTATTGAGGACGACAGTTTTATGACGCAAAATCCTGAGCTCTATGGCCTTCGTCGAAGCGTACGTGTTATTAACTCTGCTAGAGAAAAATGACTAACTGTTCCTAGGGACGTGCCCGGCCCAGTCGTCGCGTTGTAAGTCACCCATACCTAGCCTACTATTAAGCGTTAACACAGTCTAGGTCGATAGTAGCGATGATGATGATGACTTGTCGGCGTCTGATCAACCTCGTAAGCGACAACGGACAGCCTCGCGAAAAAGTATGACCACAATCCTCAATTGTGCTATGCCTGATGCTAACACCCATCTAGCCTCGAACCGTCCCACCCCAGTCGTTCAGTCCGCTGGCTCCGATTCCGACTCGGATGGCTACGTCGGCGCACGAAGAAACTTACCTAGCAAGAAGGAGAAACAACGCCAACAATTGGTCGCCGCAGGCCGCCTCCCTCCTTCCCAAGCCGAAGTCCGATTCTCCTCGAGACGTACGAAGCAAGTCACAAACTACAATGAGGAGGAGGAGGATCAGTTCGAAGAGGATGTGGACGATGATTCGATCCCGAACTACTATTCCACCACAGCGGAAGATGCCGGCCCTGGCATTGACAAAGTCGTTGACTACCGCTTGAAAGAGGGGCTGGGTATGCTCCATGATCCGAGAATGAATAACGACGCTGACTATACAGAACTTGACCCGTCCAATCCACAAAAGAGCGATTTCGAGTACTCGGTCAGGGTTTTCACTTCCATTGAATGAGACGATGCTAACGATGCGTTACAGATCAAATGGCAGAACAAGGCCCACTACCATTCGACGTGGGAGACCTACGAACCTATGACCTCGTACAAGGGTATTCGGAAAGTGGACAATTACTTCAAGACTGTCGTGCTGGTGGACATGTACTACACCTCTCGGAAGAAGCAAGAACCAGAAGAGTACGAACAGCATATGGTAGCACGCATGGCAGAGCGAGAAAGCCAACTTGACTATCATGTGGCGGACAGAATCATCGATACTCGCCATGGCGAGGACGAGACCGAGTACTTTGTCAAATGTAAGATTCACTCTTTGCCCACCCCCTTTTCAGATTACCTAACTCTTGAGTAGGGAGAGGCTTAACTTATGAGCACTGCACCTGGGAGCCTGCTTCATTGGTGAGCATGCTATCACAGACCGAGATTGATCGCTACCTTGATCGATCGTCTAAGCTGCCTTGGTCCGATAAGAAGGAATCGAATCTAGCCACACGCAAGAAGTTCGTCAAACTTGATGCGCAGCCTGACTACATCAAATATGGTCAACTTCGTCCGTTCCAGTTGCAAGGTGTGAACTTTCTTGCGCATAACTGG
This sequence comes from Melanomma pulvis-pyrius CBS 109.77, assembly GCA_010093585.1. Taxonomy (NCBI): domain Eukaryota; kingdom Fungi; phylum Ascomycota; class Dothideomycetes; order Pleosporales; family Melanommataceae; genus Melanomma; species Melanomma pulvis-pyrius. Next base: position 12,887 of record MU001786.1, on the reverse strand, counting down.
TGTCGAGGAACGAACGTCATTCTGGCCGATGAGATGGGTCTCGGAAAGACTGTCCAAACAGTTGCATTTATGAACTGGCTTCGGCATGACAGGCGACAAGAAGGGCCATTCATATGCATCGTTCCACTCTCAACTATGCCCGCCTGGGCCGACACATTCAATAATTGGACTCCTGATGTCAACTACGTTGTATATACCGGCAACAACGATGCACGGAAAATCATACGTGATTGCGAGCTTCTCGTCGATGGAAACGTCAACAAGGTCAAGTTCAACGTCCTCATGACTACTTACGAATATGTTCTCTCCGACTGGCAGTTTCTATCACAGCTTAAATGGCAATTTCTCGCCGTTGACGAAGCTCATCGTCTCAAGAACCGCGACTCAATACTGTACGAGAAACTTCGGCAGTTCAATGCTCCCAGTCGTCTTCTTATTACGGGAACCCCAATTCAGAACACGCTTGGGGAGCTTGCGGCTCTGATGGACTTCCTTATGCCCGGGAAGATTAGTGTTGACGAAAACTTTGATCTTGCCTCCGAGGACGCGAGTCAAAAGCTAGATGAGCTCAGTGCAGCGATTCAGCCTTACATGATTCGACGTACTAAGGAAAAGGTCGAGAACGATCTCCCGCCCAAGTCTGAAAAGATCCTTCGAGTCGAGTTGTCCGATATTCAGCTAGAGTACTACAAAAACATCCTTACGAGGAATTACGAGGCCCTCAACGAAGGCGGTAGCGGCCACAAGCAGTCGCTATTAAACATTGTCATGGAGTTAAAGAAGGCTAGCAACCATGCTCTTCTATTCCCCAATGCCGAAGCCAAGTTCTTGAAAGAAAACGCTACCAAAGACGAGACCCTGAAAGCCCTCATCACTACCAGTGGTAAGATGATGCTGCTTGACCGCCTTCTCACCAAGCTTAAAGCCGATGGACATCGCGTCTTGATTTTCAGTCAAATGGTTCATATGTTGGACATCCTTACTGATTATCTTCGACTTCGGAACTACTCTTTCCAGCGGCTTGATGGTACTGTCCCGGCGGCCGATCGCAGGATCGCCATTGACCACTACAATGCTCCCGGTAGCGAAGACTACTGCTTCTTATTGTCTACTCGAGCTGGCGGTCTCGGCATTAACCTCATGACCGCCGACACGGTCATCATCTTCGACTCAGATTGGAATCCTCAAGCTGATTTACAAGCAATGGCTCGAGCACATCGAATCGGGCAGAAGAAACCTGTCAGCGTCTATCGATTGGTATCCAAGGATACTATTGAAGAGGAAATTCTTGAACGAGCGCGAAACAAACGCATGCTCGAATTCATTACCATCCAGCGAGGTATCACTGATCGTCAGCAGAAAGAGTTGAATGACAAAATGACTCGCGCCGCCGGTGAACCTAATTCGGCTGATGACATCAACCAAATCCTCAAGCGCCGTGGTCAAAAGATGTTCGAACAGTCCGGGAATCAGAAGAAGCTAGAAGATCTCGACATCGACGCGGTACTCGAGAACGCCGAAGAGCATAAAACTGAACAGGCGGCAGGTCTCACCTCTGACGGTGGCGAAGAGTTTCTCCGGAACTTTGAATATACCGACGTCAAAATCGACCTCGAGTGGGATGATATTATTCCCAAGGAGGAGCTTGAGGCTGTCAAGGCCGATATCGAGCAGAAGAAAAACGATGCGGCCACTCAAAAGATTCTCGAGGCCAACGCTCCACGAAAGCGTAAAGCAGCCTTGTCGAGTGAACGTGAACAGCGAGCTGCAAAGAAGCGAGCCCGCGAGATTACAAAACACATCGACGTCGATGATGAGGACGATGGATCTGATAATGACTCAGGCACCAACAACCGTGATCCGAAGCGACCGCTCAATACCAAGGAAACCCGCAATCTGATTCGAGCTTATGAGCGATATGGCTCACTCGAAGAACGTGGCGACGAGATTATCCGAGATGCAAAACTGGTTGGTCGCGACACAGCCCTGCTCAAAGCTACATTGGACGAAGTAGTCACCATTAGTCAAGACCTCGTCAAAGCCGAACAAACCAGGCTCAAGAATCTAGAAAGTGAAGCGAACCGCGTTGTGACAAAGAAGGACAAGAAGGCTGTTCTTTTCAACTTCCGGGACGTCAAGAAACTGAATGCTGAAACGATCATTGAACGTCCTGTCGAAATGCGAATTCTCAAGGAAGCGACCGAAGCCGTGGCCGAGTGGAAAAACTTCCGCGTCGCCGAAGCAATCAAGCCAGCGAGCTACTCTTGTCCGTGGGGGGCACGGGAAGACGGTATGCTATGCATCGGCATTGCACGTCACGGTTATGGTGCATGGGTTCCTATTCGAGATGATCCCGAGCTTGAAATGAGCGACAAGTTCTTTCTCGAAGAGCACCGTGTAGACAAGAAAGAGGAGCGAAGCAAGGGAGAGGAAAAGAACGCCAAGTCCCCTGGCGCTGTGCATCTTGTTCGACGAGCCAACTACCTACTCACTATCCTCAAGGAGAAGAAAACGTCAGACCCCAATGTGAAGCGGCTCATTGAGAACCATCACCGCAACAACAAGAAACATCACTTGAATGCATCTCGTCGTCCAGAGAAGGCGTCAAGCATCTCTGCCAGCCCTGCTCCACCTGGCCAGGCGCGTAAAGTCGCATCCCGAGATTCGGAGAGGCCCGCTCATCGAGCAGTCAGTAATAGCGAGAGTCGCCACCCCGACAGTAGACCTGAAAGTCGGCAGCACGACAAGGGTGCGCAAGACCACCGATCTCGACAAAGTGATCAGTACAGGTCTTCGGACCCGCATCGCAAAGATCGAGGTAGCGTTGACCGACGTGCTCAGCATCCGGACCGAACTAGCACTCCTGAGATGCGACGGAAAATCAGCACAGACAACGACAGAGCACGACCTAAAGAGGACCGACGGCCTCAGGAGGAGCGGCCACAATCACACGGGCCGAGCCACAACCAGAGCAACCACGGGCACAATCGAAGCGTGGACTTGACTCCGACCAAGGGCAAGGAGAAGAAGACGGACGAATTTGTGGAGCGAAAGATGCGTCCTGTGCGCGACAATCTCGGTCGTCTTAGAAAGGCGACGCCAAAAAACTACCCCGTCAAAGAGACTCTTGTCAAGATCCTAAAAATAGAGCTTGTTGCGATTGGCAATTTCATCCGCGCCGAGACTCGAGAACAGGCGGAGCTGGAAGAACGTCTATGGTAAGGATTCCCTTTTTTCTTTGTTTGCACGCTTTGAGGTGCAAGGGCTAATTTTTGTAGGGCATACACGGTTTCAAACTATTGGCCACGACCCAACGTCACAGTTCCGCAGGTGAAGGGTACCTACAATAAGATGTTGAGCTCTGAAATGAACGGGAAGCAAGGGGGCGGACAGACGAACGGCCAGGCCAACGGGTCCTGAAGCACGAGGCATGGATGTTGAAAAGTAAATACATATTATATGTGCATACGGGCGTTGAACCAATTTCACGGTGGTCAGATTTTCTGCAGCATAGCGTAGGTGTTTGGGTGTTTGGACAACACAGCGCTGGTGGAGTCTTTTTCTTTTTCTCTTCCTATTCCTGCATAGGCCAGCTGCTGTCTCACCGACTAGTGTCTGGTCTTGGTGTTCTTTCTTCCCCAAGAGGCGTATTCTATGGCACAAAAGATGGCGGAGGTTGTGGCATTTTCAGCGGCTTTTCTATGGCATGGGCAGTGGCACTCATATTCCCCGGTGCATGGCATTCAGTGCGAACTTGGGCCCTCGCGAGCATCTCCATCTCTCCATCACTCCATCACTACGCTGGCTGCTATGGCTGGACAGAGCAATGAATCTTCTTGCATCCAACTGTTGTGTATGTGTGTGTGTGTGTGTGTGTGTGTGTCTCGGGTGTTGACTAATGACGGCACTTTTTAATATATGCTCCCTGGCAAAGAGATGATTGGTAGGGCAGCAGGCACAACCCCCCAGCCGCGGACGGGCTGTCTGATATCTCACTTGACGAGTGTTGTCTGAGGGGATAGATCACGCGAGAGGCGCTGCCCAACCCAAGTGTTGGACCTGTTGGAGGCAGAGAGGAGTAGTGCGGGTGAGGAAGGTCAGCGGATGGGGCTCTGGTGACGCCATGGCTGCGGTGCGGACTCAGCCAAACAGGGCAGATGCAGCCAATCAGACCAGCATGTGCAGGGGCGTGTGCTGGCTCGAGCATTTGGGACACTGGGGCCTCGCGCCGCCGCTGCACCCACAATTATTGTTTCGCCATCGAGGTGCTCACTACGGCTCGACATACATATCGCCATCGCCCACGCATGTTTTTGCGGCACTCGACCGCCTTTCCGCCATGATGCACGCACAGAGAGCGCTGATGCTGGCTCTATGCGCGGTCTCTGGAGCTTGCAGGGCTGCCCCGCAGCCTGGCGCAGGAACCCACGACCCAGCATTCGGGGTGAAGAGCCTCGAACGCCAGCCTGGCCGCCCGCTGCAGGGCCGCTTTCTACACATCACCGGTACGTCGCGTCCACTGAATGCACTGCAGCCACTAACTTGGCGCCGCAGACTTCCACCCAGACCCCTTCTACAAGACCTACTCGAGCACCGAAGCGGATGCCGCGTGCCACCGTAAACGCGGCCCTGCAGGCGTGTACGGCGGCGAGACCTCCGGCTGCGATTCGCCAATCTCACTCGTCAACGAGACCTTCAAATGGATCAACGAGAATCTGCGGGACAGCATCGACTTCGTCGTGTGGACCGGCGATTCGGCGCGCCACGACAACGACGAGAAAATACCGCGCACACAGAAGCAGATCATCTCTCAGAATGAGCTGCTGGTCTCAAAGTTCACAGAGGTGTTTGCAACGAGCGGCAAGGCTGATGATGCCGATGCGACACAGCAATTCACGATTCCGATAGTGCCCACCTTTGGCAATAATGACATCATGCCTCACAACATTTTCCTGGGAGGGCCGAACAAGTGGACGTCAAAGTATCTGGATATTTGGAAGAACTTTATTCCCGAGGCTCAGCGACATCAGTTTCAGCAGGGAGGATGGTTCTACGTCGAGGTCATCCCTGGGAAACTGGCCGTTATCAGCCTGAACACCATGTGAGTCTTGCCCTGCCAGCAACTCGGGGCGCCGCTCGTGGAGTCTTTTATTAATCCATCACAGGTACTTCTTCGACTCAAACTCCGGCGTTGACGGATGCGCCGACAAGCACGAGCCCGGATACGAACACATGGAATGGCTCCGCATTCAGCTCCAGGGCCTGCGAGATCGCGGTATGAAGGCGATATTAATGGGACACGTGCCACCTGCTCGAACGAGCAGCAAGTCGAGCTGGGATGAGACATGCTGGCAGAAGTTTGCCTTGGTCCAGCGGCAGTTCCGAGATATGCTTGTTGGGTCGCTGTTTGGGCATATGAATATCGACCACTTCATGCTTCACGACTTCAAAGACCTCAAGAAAGACACAAAGAGGGGAAGAATGGCAAACAATCAAGCTCAAAGTTCCGAAATTAGAGAGAGCATGCTCGAGGATGGCGAGGTCACAGTGGCATCTGCTGCCAACTATTTACTGGATCTAGGTAATGCCTGGGCCAAACTCCCTGCACCGCCGAAACCGAAGAAGACGTCATCGTCAATTACAGAGTACATCGAGACCGACGAAGAGGGCGAATTCTCCATCTGGCAGTGGGTCATGAGAAAAATATCGATCTCAAAGAAGCATAGGAAAGGAGGCAAGGGAGACAAGGGAGGAAAAGGAGGAAATAAGAAAAAGTTCCTTGACGAAATTGGCGGACGATATGGCGAGCGGTTCAGCGTCGCGCACGTCTCCCCTAGTGTTGTTCCCAACTACTTCCCCACACTACGCGTCTTCGAATACAACATCTCCAGTCTGGAGAATACGATCCTTCTTCCAGTCCACATGCCTCCTTTAGAACGCGTGGAACCCCCAACGGCTCAACTACCCATCTCATTCATGGATTTCGATGATGACGATGATTGGGTGAAAGATGTAAAGGCAATTATTGCAATGAAAAAGAAGAAGAAGGAAAATGAAGCTCGCAAGAAGCCCAGGAAGTACAAGTTCAAGGTCCCGTTTCCGCCCTCAAAATCCGCACCCCCTGGTCCCGCCTACTCACCGCAAACCTTCACCCTCAAGGGGTATGTTCAGTATTTCGCAAATCTCACGCACATCAACAATGACTTCGTAGTGCATCCACAATCTCTCGATGAGGAGCATGACAGGGGCAACGTGTTTGGGCTTGAGATCGAGAACAACGAGGTTGAACAAAAGAAGTGGAAGGAAGGAAAGCACAAGAATCACCAAGGAAAAAAGCCGAAAAATAAACCTCATCCCAAGAAATTCAAATTCGAGGTCGAATATAACACCACATATGACAAGTTATTCGGACTTAAAGACCTCACGGTGCGGAGTTATGTCGATCTTGCGCGGAGAATCGGCCGAGACAAAAAGAAGAAGAAGGCCTTGAGCATAGACGAAGAAGACGAGCATGACCCGGAAGACGAACTTGTTCTCGACCAGGAAGAGGAGGATTTCGATGACGATCTCCAGGTGAGCAATAAAAAGGACGAGAAGAAGAAGGGCAAGAAGAAGAAGAAGAAGCATGGCAAGAAGCACAAGCATAACAAAGACGGCGCATGGTTCACCTTTATCAGGCGTGCATTTGTGGGAACTATGAATCCACACGAAATCGAGGAAGTGTTTTGTCAGCACGACGTCAACGAGGAAGAGATCAGAGAAGACAACGTCATGGAGTTGTGATTCTTATATATTCTTTGGCTTGGTTGGCGATAGATACCCCCTGGATCAGGAGCGTTGCTTCTGATATTTCCCCTCGTTATAGCAAGTTTCTGTTTAGTTTTGAGGCATTTATTGACACTTAGCAAGCATGGAGTGGGTGGCATGGACGGAGTTTATGCTTCACATATTTATTATGTATACTAGAGAGGCCCCATAGATTTTTTGGGTCTAGCTTCATGATTAATAGCATTTTCTAGCTCCATCACCGTTTTAAATCGCATCATCTGCTCTTGGGCAGACATCCTCGCGTTCAAAGACGGCGGGCCTCGAATGACCATGACTGTTCATCCCTCTAAATATACCGTTATAGCTGCCTGCTGCACGTCCCATGCAGCTCTTTCCCGTGCACCGGCTCGCTCTATCGCGAGATTCGGGACCGGATGGAGCTTGATCTCCTAGACTGTTTCGATTCCATACTACACGGCATGTAGACGTACAAGGGGGGTAAAGAGTGTTCGTCTCGTTCCACTCCGCGTCGTTCCATCGGACTCGTGATCTATCGCATTATAAGGGACGCCCAAACACCTTTTGGGTCGGCCCATGGCGGGCCCTGCATTTAGTTCTTTGCGCTGCGTGGCAGGACCGTCTGGGTCTGGGTCCAGGTCTGCGTCGTGGGACGTGGATGTGTCGGCTGCCTTGGCTTTCGAGGGTGAGTCGTTTGAGGGCGGAAGTTGGATGCATGGCGCTCGAGCTGCGTGCTCCAAGTCTCGATAACCTTCCGCCCCATTTCGCGGACCTCATGGGCTAGGTCTTCGTAGGTACCGGTGGATTGTCTGTCCACGTATTAGCATCTCGATATCAAACAATCCATCTGCCCGCAAGCTGCAACGGAATACGGATACGGGCTCGGCGGAGAGTAATACTGGACCTTGAAATGCGGCGATGTAGACCTCGATCCTGGTGCTCGATCCCCGGGGTTCGTTCTCCAGTTCGAAAGCTTGAGATATTGCTTCATGCTGCGGAATTCGGACCGCACACTATTTACAAACACCATGTCGAGGCGCGAGGCATTGCTGTGCGTTTTGCAGAAGCGGTTCAAGGTCGGAGCGTGGAAGGGGGAAGGAGGAGTGGGTTGTGTTAGAAGGTGTGCAGTAAGGCGGAGAGGTTGCTGATGGGCAAACGAGATACGTCGAGGCGGGCGAGGATATTCTGGAGGAAGAGAGCGGTTTTGCTGAGGTTTGATAGCAGGGTTGTGAGGGGGCTCTGAGAGTCGGAGAGGTGGGCCACTTCGATAGCATGAAGGGGATTTTTGAAACCAAGATGACGGAGATTCAAGGATGGAAGATGAGATGTTTGTATGTAAAATTGCAGTTGGTGAGCTGTATTTAGTATAGGAGAATTTTAGCCACAACGCAATAGCGTAGCATCGAGTACTTGTTATAGATGCTAGGGTTCTAAATCATATGATCTGAATGCTCGTTGGATCTCGAAGAAATGCTAACGAAGAGAGAATTGCTCGTACTTTGTCGTAGCAGTGCCTTCCTACAGCACACTCAGCGAATTGATGATTATCTTTCTAAGAGGCGCCTGCCATACCCAGCCTTCAACGCCGATGGCCCTGCTCGATGTTGGGCCGAGCATAAATTGAATGGGGAGCTTTTGGGTCCCCTAGCAATATGTTACAATAGCATACATGATCTTACGTGAAGTACTCGAGCCACACGCAAAAGTCCTCTGCAAACGCCTGCGTATATCTCGAATGGTAAGTTTTACCCTGATCCAAAGCGCCTTTCATATTCAAGGTCTGTGGAGACATTGCAATAGTGTTCAGCCTTCCACTTATGTTTCGGGTCTCCGCCATCCAACTCCCTTAGACGGTACACTCTCCCATCCTGAAAGGTATCGGGCGGCACCACCGGTGCAGTACTGAACATTTTCCAGCATGTTTCCTCGCCCGCCATAACGATGATCCCCGCACAATGCGTGTCGTCCCTGCTTTGACGGAAAATCGTACTCCACTCTAGCGTGTCTAAGACTGGTCGGTAGGAAGGGTTTTCTAGAACCTCTATTCGTTGTTCGAGCCAGTTCATGTCGATGGCGTCTAGAATTCTCCTTTGAGCACTATCTCTGGTGTAGATGCAGTTCTCAATGTCACGGTGGTAACCCTTCATCCTCGTCGCAACGCCACTAAAAGAGGTTGTCCTGTCGATGAGGCGGTCGTCAAAACGAATGTGAAACTGGGCTTGAGTTTTGTTCTCCAGATCCGCACGTGGATTCAGTATGCTCAGCGCCATGTGGACGAAGCGCATGCGAGGAGGGCAGTAGATGGTGATGCTAGGGTAATGGAAATGAGGTGGAACGACGATAGCTTTCATCATTCGGGAAGAGGTTATGGCGTTTGCGGTCGTGATTTGAGGAATTTCGTAAATGGCGTGGAAAGTCTTATCTGTCTCTGGCACCCATGCTATCAATGAACTTGTGCTACATAACACAAGTACCTGCGTGGTATTCTCATACGGGCTGTCTACATAAGTAAGTGTCAAATCCGACTCATGCCGATGATAAGGACGCACTTACCGAAAGTCTTCAGTCTAAGACTGCTCATTTCGGGTGGCGAGGATAGGGGAACCACGAGCTGCGATGATCCATACACCCCCCCACTAGTATCCGACAGTATTTGACTATAATGCTGACCTGTAGTCAATCCTTGCGCAATTTCCCGGCGAGGATCAACTGCCATCCACTCTTGTATATCCTCTCGCTTCTTGTCTGTTAGCCGGTTCTGATTGACAAAGTAAGCGCTCGCAGAACTGGCAGAACTCCTCCAATCCGCATCGGAACACGTCCGCTCAATCATCTTCAACATATTCAGATCTGACATTGATTGTGTCTCTTCCCGAATAAGTTGTCCCTTGAGGATCGTTGACCTAGAAGATGTCGTGATCTCACCAAGCCCATCCAGCAAATCCTTCAAGTCCTGAATCAAGGTGGCAAACTTCTTGGAATCTCGAATGGCCCATCGCGTCTTCTCCATAAGCCCTACTTTTTTACGATGCTCAGAGAATCTCGTCTGAAATTGGACCAGGGGTGAGCTTTCAAAAGACAACAAGCAAACTGCGTTTCCCTCGACCATTGTTTTCGGTCCATTTTGCGCTGAGGATGTTCTCTCTAGACCATACTTCGACCTAAGATTTTGGGCCTCATCGAATAGTCTCTGGACGGCTGAGAGTATTCTCTCGACCAGTTTTCGCGTTTCGGGGTCATCCAGCAGAGGGTCTCTGTCCTGATCCGGTCTGAGTATACCCACTGCTTCGCCCCAGACCATTAACCGCCTCTTCTCAATGCTGAGTTTCAAAACTGAAATCTCGTAGTCAACGCTCGTGTTCTGGCCGATCTCGATCAGGTCGAAACACTGTATACACAGAGAGAAAAGGCTCCCCAAGGCAACTGCGCCAATAGTAAGGCCGACGGGCTCCATTTGGATTGGGGTTACAATAAACAAAGATCGTCGCGGATGTCGTTTCGTAAGATTCTTCTCGATGCATAAGATAGGGCTTTAAGCAATAAAAGTGCAGCAGCGAGATGATAAGGGGTTGCGATAATTAATACGAGCCTGGCTGAGGCTGTGTTCGGGAGTGGGGCACACACTCTCCTCGTAAAACGCCTCAGCATGCGCCACATCCAGCTCACCTGGACACAATCCTGAGTCTGTATAAGATTCAGCCTTGCATCTGCCTTTCCCTCAACTTCGCACATCGTCACAACCCTTACATTAACGTTTGCCATATATCTGATAGTCTCAAACACAGCGGCACTACTTCCTCCTACCTACGAGATACTACGATGGAGACCCTTGCTATTATTAGCCTTGTCGGAAACGTCGTTCAGTTCGTTGAGTTTAGTAGCAAGCTGATCGCAAAGTCGACAGAGCTCTACCGGTCCAGCGAGGGCACGCTTGCAGAGAACATCGACATAGAGATAACAACAAACCATCTGGTGCTACTCAACAACAAGATCAAAGACACCGCTACCATTGCCAGCGATGAAGCGCTAAAGGGACTCTGTGAGTCGTGCAGGTCCACTGCTGAGGAGCTACTTGCGGCCTTGAACAAAATGAAAGTGAACGGCAAGCAAGACAGATGGAAGAGCATTAGGAAGGCTTTGCGGAGTGTGTGGAGCAAGGAGCAGATCCGCGAGCTAGAGGATCGGCTGGCAAGATTCAAGGAAGAGCTAAACTTGCAGGTTACTGTGGACCTTAGGTGTGTAGGCATATTGCCCTATAATGACTGTACTAATTGTATGTGTGGTCTAGGGAACAAGTCCTGCGAATTGAACAAGATCATTCAGGTCGCCTTAAAGACCTTGACCTGGCAACCCAAGGAGTTTTTGATGCTATCGTCAAGCAGCAGGATGTCTTTGAAGCGGTACATAATACACAGATTGCACTGATGGGGACTTTGCATAGTGAGATGGTGCTAAGGGTTAAAGACGAGCACGCAACTTCTCGTCGGGAGATAATCGGAGAGACTGCGTCCAACATCCAAGCCGAGCATGCGATCACTCGCAAGATGATTCGCGAGATTCAAGTAAAAGTGCTTTTCACTCTTTAGCAACTTCAACTGACTCTTCTAGCAACGCGAGCAGAAACCGAACCTAACTGTCCCACGTAAGCCCTGTTGGTCTGTTCCGCTTCCAAGGAACAACCACTTCGTCAGCCGAGGCTCCCAACTCCACGAGCTAGAGTCTAAGCTTTCAGGCGAGACTCATTGCTCCAAAGTCGCAGTTATCGGGCTTGGGGGTGTCGGCAAGACCCAGATCGTACTTGAGCTAGCTTACAGGACACGAGATAAACTTCCCGAATGCTCGATTTTTTGGATATCTGCAACCAACATGGAGAAAGTTCAACAAGCCTACCTAGAGATTGCCCAACAGCTACGCATACCGGGGTTGGAGGATAAGAAGGAAGATGTTAGGAAGCTTGTGCAACACTACCTAAGTCAGGAAAGCGCAGGCCAGTGGTTACTAGTATTGGACAACGCTGATGACTTGGACATGTGGCTCACGAAGACTGGTAGTAACACCCAATCAACTCGTCTTATCGACTCGTTGCCGAGAAGCAACAAAGGATCAGTAGTCTTCACAACACGGAGCCGGAAGGCCGCATCGAAGTTCGCGCATAGCAACGTAATACACGTCGCAGAGATGGATGAGGAGGCTGCAACCCTAGTGCTAAGGAACTCACTAGTGAACAAGGAAGTGTTGAACGACAGCCCCGCGGTAGTACAGTTACTAAGGTTATTGACCTTTCTTCCTCTTGCTGTCGTACAAGCAGCTGCGTATATCAACGAAAACGACATATCAATAGCAGAATACGTATCACTCTTCGATGACCGCGAGGAAAATATTATCGAAGTCCTAAGCGAAGACTTTGAAGACGAAGGGAGATATAGCGACCTCAAGAACGCTATTGCAACCACATGGCTCATTTCGTTTGAACAAATTCGACTTCGCGACCCTCTCGCTGCGGACTACTTATCGTTCATGTCGTGCATAGACCCAAAAGCAGTCCCACTATCACTTCTACCACCAGCACAAACAAAGAAAAGAGAAATCGATGCAATCGGAACACTAAGCGCCTACTCATTCATTACCAAGCGACCAGCGGACCAGTGTTTCGACCTCCATAGGTTGGTGCATCTTACTACTCGCAATTGGCTGAGAGAACAAAAGCTGCTATCGGAGTGGACGGCGAAAACTATTGCACGGCTGGCGGAAGTTTTTCCAAGCAGTGATAATAACAACAGAATCCTGTGGAGGAGCTACTTACCACATGTGCACTATATTCAAGCGTCCGACGTCTTCCAGAATAGCATTGAAGAACATATAGACTTGATTGCGCGATTAGGGATGTGTCTATTAAGCGATGGACGGTTGAAGGAGGCTGAAGAGCTACAGCTGCAAGTAGTAGAGATAAGGAAGAGGGTGTTTGGAGAGGAGCATCCAGATACGCTAATTGGCAAAGGCAACCTAGCGTTAATGTACTCAAAACAAGGGCAGTGGAAGGAGGCTGAAGAGCTAGGGGTGCAAGTGCTAGAGATAAGGAAGAGGGTGCTTGGAGAGGAGCA
>MU001785.1:0-121840 GCA_010093585.1 Melanomma pulvis-pyrius CBS 109.77 | reverse complement strand
CCAGCTGGCGACCGCGTCCGCCATCCTCTACTACGCGTGCTGGCCGCTCCTCAAGCTGTGCCAGGCCCTCCTGTTCCTCCTCGCGCCCGTCTGGACCGTCGCCCAGTTCGTGCTGCTCCCAATCACCTCCTTGGCACACGCCCTGCTCACCGTCGCGCTATTCCCCTTCCGATTGCACTTGCTTGACAGACTCGAGGTACGTCAATATCAATATCAGCCATCGCGCACGAACACGAGAAAAACCAAGCCTGAAAGCCAATCCGGGTATTTTGCTAAACGCCGCAATCTATCTAGACCATCTACATATACCTCGGCATCGCTGCACTGATAGGATGCATCGCCGGCGCCATCCTGCACTTCTCCTTCAGCTTTCTCTCCTCCACCTTGAGCATCGATGCTGCGAGTGAGTCTAGAGCCCACGCTAGGGCGAGGACCGCCGCCGCGTACCGGGCAGCGAGGAGCACGAGGAAGGCGGGAACGCTGGCCTATACGGCCAATCCAGCCATGCTAAACACGGCACCAGGCTCGCGCAGACAGCGAGGTGTTTTGTCTCAGACCATCATCGAGGAGGAGGAGGACTCGGACTTTTGAGGTATACAAGCTGCAAATCGCGGTGCGCTCTGCTGACCAAGATAAGCCCCCTAGTGGTTCTATCAAGGAAGTGTCAAATGCACCTCGTCAAATTGGGGGATTACGTGTCACCGGATCGGCCGTGGTGCATGCGAAGAGGCAACGAATGGGTGGAGGAAGTCATGGATTGACACGAAGAAGCGTTATCCTATGTATGCTACACCGAAGGCGCAAGTCCAGTCGAAACATTGCTTGCAGCGTCTCCCTGGGCTAACAATGCCAGAGCTCGTTCGTCAACCTCTGTTGACCCCACAGTGAGCCAGTGTATTACGCATACTGCCCACGTCACTGCTATTACGTCAGTCCCATCCCATTGCAATGAGACCAATGAGAACATCAAAGGCAAGTAGCTGATAGGGCCAAACATACCATCGAATGTGCAGATGGTCAAGCACAACCACCCCAACTCGCGCCCCTGCAACGAATACAGTGCAGCCAAATTCCCCACAGTCGGTAGCATGACCAGGAGTGATCCGATAAAAGACCTCCAAAGTAATGCCTCGATCGACTTTAAGAAGTTCGAGTTCATAGGATAAATATCTGAGTTGTGACCATGTCCCGTGCGTTTCATGATCCGTCGAAGTCCCTTGGTGAATATGTTTGCAGTGACGGCCGCGTTCATACCGCCGAATCGTAAAAGTGGTTGTAATAGGTAGATGAAGATTGCGGTCAGAGCCATGTTGATGACTACGTCGAAGGAGAGCAGCGGTATGGTCACTTTCAAAGGCAGACCTATTCGACACCGACCGTCCCTCGAGGAGATATCTGAAATTGGCCAGAGAAATCCGCAAATGGCTATGCTTCCAAATCCACCAGCAATAGACAGCATTCCCATAAGCCAGATCCAGTCGCGCCTTCTCGGCATGTATGGAGCTCGCATTGCATGGGCTCGCTCCACTAGGAACGTGTACCTGAAACATGTGTCAATAGTATTTACTGGCTGGCTGCCAGGCGGGCTTACATTGCCACCTTGGAGCCCAAATAGAATGCCAGACAGATAGCGATGGCAGAATGGCAAACAGACGAAGTATAGAGGCCGAGGCCGCTCTCTACTACGGCTGCCGAAGTAACAAACGACACAGCTAAGAAATTGAGGATGAGGACCAAGATGCGTGTTAGGTTGAGCGTCCTGAGCTGGTGCCATCCGAGTTGTTTTGCACGATAGCCTGTCTGCATATCAGAGCATGTCATTCATCCATATACGAGTTTCCTACCCAACATCCCTGTCAAAAGAGATATACACGCCAAGGAAACCACTGTGTAAATGGTCCGGGACGTCGGGGACTCTCCATAGATGATGGTTTCAGGAACATCAAAGTTAAAAGGCGCTGTGGCGTTGGGAGGGTGCCTGCTCGACCACAAAGGGGCCAAGCTGGGAACGGGAGTAGAGGACACTGTAAACGTGAAGGGCATCCAGAACCAAGCAATCATCAACATTTCATCGATCAAGCTCGTGTGGGAGAGCATGTCATAAGGTTTGATAAGTACTTGAGTCAAGAAGAGACATTGATTTAGGTTGACACAGGTTGGGATCTTGAGGTCAATTTGGAAAGAAAAGAAGGGCAAGCACTTGTAAAATGGAAGGCTTCCTTTGCATTTAAGACGCCGAAGGGAATTACTTCCAAACGCCGTGCTATGGATGGGACGATGCGACAGTCAGAACCAAAACAAAATGCAAGCTAGCGAAGGCTGCCACTGCTCCCATTGAGCGAGCGGCCCAGAGCCCAGGTCGCCGGGGTATTCTACGCCAAGGGCGGATTTGAGAGCAGATGCGACCGATTCGAATAGATTGTGGCAGCGTGACGACCAAAGTGGCAAGAAGAAGAGCACAGGAAAGCCAGGCCGCGAAAAAGAAAAACAAACAAGAGAAGACGCGGTGCAACGTATTTGCTATTGGGCGGTAGAATCGTGATGGAGGGACATGGCCAATGCGGATTGAGGAAGCAGAAGTCGTCTGCGGGTCCATTGAGCGTGTCGTGTTACACCAAAGCAGCCACACGGCTGGCAATTTGGATCCGTGTCGGAGGCAATAAAAGACTCTGCGGCGCCTGGACGGGATCTCCGCACAGGAGTCGCCTTGTATCCCGCAGAGCAACATCAAGAGGTCAACAGGATCATAACAGCCCTACGCGGTCCTGGGTGTGTGCCAAGTAAGAGTTTTCCTCGGAGTGGTCCGAGCGAAATCGAGATGATATCGCGTAATCGACGAGATCCCGAATATGCACGATGTCTCTTAAGCTCCGGATGATCACCGGTATCAGCTCACCAAGCGGAGTTGCAAGGACGTCGAGGTCTTGATCGTGTCCATGAGTTTGCGTGGCTGGCTCGTGTGCGGGTCAAGCGCACAGAGACAGTATAGAGAGAAAGATCAGACGAGGGTGGCTTCTGCCGCCAACAAGCCAGAAACATAGACGTGCATGGCGGTGGTGATGTGATATGGCAGTTTTTGAACGCAAGGGCGGCAGCTCGCGTAGAAAGGACCTGTCATGGCCTTGTAAGAAGTGTCAGTGATAGACAAGGAGGGTCGATTGAGCTCGAGGCGGTGGCAATCGCTGAGACATTCAGGAAAAGGCCCGGCCCGCATCGGTTCACATGGAGTCCAGATCTACTGTGTCGGGCTGGACATGTCGACTGCACCTCAGCGACGTTTCAGCGACGTCTCTGGCAGCTTGTTGCTGACAATGTCCGGTACATGAGAGGAGAGGGGGGCGAGTAGCGGGGAGTGTTCAACACCACGTAGCGAGAAGCGACTTCCCGATGCGGCACATTGGAGAGTCGCGTGAGGACCGGCGGCTCGAGAGTGTGGCATCAACGTCATTCCCAGCCGGTGGGGCATCTTGTCGATGATGCTGGGCTGGGCCGAACGACCTAGCTTGGGAGAGGGCTTGCGAGGAAAAGCAGACAGATGGGGAGTAGGGTGCAGCAGCACTGTGTAGCGCGCTCCGCAGCATGCAGGACCTCGTCATACCAGACGCTGCGGACTGCGGAGCGCGGCACAGCCTTCAGCACGCAGTGCACCCAAAGATAGACACAGATGCGAGGCGCGGATGACTGCGTCGTGGACAGCGTATGTGAGCGTATGTGAGCGTATGTGAGGGTACGGAGGAGGTGGGCGAGCGGAGCGTACGAGAGTGGTCGAACGACTCGCAACAGGGCCTCGCAACAGGGCCTCGCAACAGGGCCTCGCAACAAGCCCCCAGACGGGGCCGACGCTGCGAGAGAGAGAGAGAGAGAGAGAGAGTGGTCTTGCAGGGCCCAGGGCGCCGCGCATTAGCGAGTTTCCAAATTTCCCGTTCTCTCCCTCGCCCGGCCCAGCCTGTTTCGCGGCCTGTGCACAGCCTTGACCCAACAAGCACCGCTTTCTTTCATACTTCTTCTCGCCCTCCCCCCGAGCCCGTCGCCTGTGCCCCTCGTCGCCATAATACCTCCAGCACCGCCTGACGCCCGTCTGCCTCTATCTCTACCGCAATTCTTGAGCCCGCCGCGACCCCTCGTGCCCCACGCCCCGGTCTTGCCCCCGACCTGAACGCCGCAAAAAAGGAGACGCAGCACCGGCCGCCGTCATGCGCAAGGGCATCATTTTCTTCGTTCTGGCCACCATCCTCGTGCTGGGCTTCGCCGTGCAGCATGTCTGGATCCTCATCAGTCTGCTCATCGTCGACGGCCGCGAGGACGCCATATCGCGCGCCGAACTCCCAGCGCCAAACTCGGGCGCCATCAGCGAGCGCCCGCAATTGATTCCCAAGATCATACACCAGACGTACATCAACGCCAGCATCCCGGCGCACTGGAAGGGCCCGCAGCAGAGCTGCTTGGATCTCCACCCGGACTACGAGTACAAGGTACGCCTCGCCGCCTGGCTCGCTCTGCCGACGTCGTGGTGAACAAAGACTGACAATCTCGCATAGCTCTGGACAGACAAGAAAGCGCGCGAGTTCATTGCCGCCGAGTACGTGCTACAGAATCGTCCATTCTGGAACCTGTGACGCTAACATCGCTCAGATATCCGTGGTTCCTCGAGACCTTTGATGGCTATGTCTACCCAATCCAACGCGCCGACGCGATAAGATACTTCGTGCTGCACCACTTTGGCGGCATCTATATAGACTTGGACGACGTAAGCGCCCCGCGCGTCTGCCACCAAGAAATCGCTAATAGCTCTCATAGGGATGCAACCGCAGCCTCGACCCCCTCTTGGCATACCCAGCCTGGGTCCGCCGCACGACACCCACGGGCATCTCCAACGACGCCATGGGCGCCATCCCCCGCCACCCCTTCTTCCTCAAGGCCATCGACTCCCTCCCAGATTACAATCGCCGGTGGATTTTGCCATACATCACCGTCATGGCCTCCACTGGACCCCTCTACCTGAGCATAATCTGGCGACACTATAACAACGGAAACCCTCAGGGCGACGACCGAGTTCGCATCCTCTTCCCCGACGAGTACAACCACCACCCGTGGAGTTTTTTCACCCACCATCTGGGCAACAGCTGGCACAGCAATGATGTCAAGCTGATCTTCTGGATGGGGCAACATTGGGTGCTCATCACCTTTGCCGGCTTCACAGTAGGATTCGCGCTGCTCTTCTGCATGTACACCACCTGCATACGGCCGCGACAAGCCAATGCCCCCAAGGCCCGGTCCGTGTACGCGCGGATGCCCTTCTACCGCCGGATAAGCCAGAAGGATGTCGAGCTCGATGACCGGCACCAAGTCTAAATATCTTTCGATTCTGCCATCTTCTTCTGCCTGCTTGGATTTAATAAGCGAAAACATTTTTGTAATACCACTGATGCATTTCCCGGCGCTTTGTCCTGGTCCCACTGTCGCTTCGCATATTCTCTTCTCCTCACACCTTTTCAATTCTGCTTCTTATGCATATTCTACGGATAGATGGGGCAACGGTCTTTTCGGGGCCGGATGACCACCATCTACTTTGTTTTATCCTGACTTTAATCACTTTATTTCTGTTTGGAACTGGAAATGCACGCTGGGCGTCGTGAGTACACATAGAGCCCGGGATACATGATAGCATCTCTCTGTAGGGAGCGGAGGCGTGCACGAAAATCTGCGTTGTTGATGGGAAGGGAGGAGGAACAGCCAGTCGGAGTTCTTCACTTGCGCATAAGTAGTCGAACAACGCAACGAGGAGACATGGCCCGTGCGTACGATGTCCACATAGGACATCCAATGTCAATAATGTCAGTCATGTTTTAGAATGTTCCGTCGGAATCTGACCCCTTCCGATTATTCCGTGAGAAGGTGAGAAACGTGTGGGATGACTGCGGTTGTACCTGCATTAGAGCCATGCACGGGTGTGTTCGATGCTAGAACGTGGTGGTGGGTCTGCGGCGTACGAGGGTGTCTTCCGCGGGCTTCCGCTCGCTGATGGGACACCGTCGCAACCCACCGCTGGATTGGAACAAGAGCATGAAGGGGGGAAGGGGTCCTGCTAAACTAACCCTTTTTAAATGAGGTCTCGAGCATGGTTGGGTGTAGATACGTGCGTTTGGAGGGGGCGTATAAATACGTACTAAACGCCATTTGTATCGTGTCGTGTCGTATTCGAAAGACGTGGTGTTGAACGCGCATCACTCCGCCATGGACAGCGGCGTCCAATCATACGTTGGGATGGGATGGGATGGGGATTGCACAGGACTGAACGGGGCAGGATGAAGCAAACGGAATCTTGATTTGATTGTTTGATTACTGGAAAAGTGAGGAGTCGGAGGCTCGCACTGCATACCTCGTATGTAGCTGTGCTAAACACGGCGGACGAAATCTATGGAGTGCCTCGTTGACCGCTTTTCTATGGACACGCAAGCTTTCCCTCTTCAGATACGATAGTTACGACGCAAAGGGCCGTCGAGACGGGACGGAGTGACTAGACTGGGGTGTACCTTTAGAATGCATGTTCGGCCTTGCAGCTGTTTATCGAATCGTGTGTGCGATACGCATACGCTGCTAAGAGCGGATATACGCTGGTAGTGGGCTCTTCTGGGTGGGGAGAGACGGAGATGCGATGTTATTTTTGGCTAGATAATGGCTGGGGCTTGCTGGTCTCGTGCTGTGGGTTGTGTGGTACATAGGTGGAGGGATTGTCTGGACTGGTAAGACATGATAAGATGTAGTGTGCTGTAGGCAGAGATTTGGCATGTGGTAGTTGCGCCACTCAATGCGATCTTGGGCTTACTCGCTTTTCACTATACAATCCTATCTGTAGGATTAGTTGTTGATGTTCGTTGCTGCTCTGCTAATAACCTGTTAGTAGTTTATATGAGAGGAGGAATGAAAGATTGAAAGATCGAACGAACTTAGGCTAGAGGAAGTGTTGAAGTCACATTTCATGCAACAGGAGTGAGGGTTTCTTTTCCTGCCATAGTATCTCTTCAGTCCCTCCACCCCACAAATACCTCATCCGTCCTAAATCGTTGTGTACACGTGCTATCCTCCAATTTCGTAGTAACCCCTGTCTTGAATTCAAGGAGCCCCGCATGCGCAATCATGATGCCGTTGTCGATGCAGAACCGCTCGTCCGTCGCAAACACACTCCCTCTTCTATCTCGCGCCATCAACCCCATCATCTGCTGCAGCCGCTTGTTTGACCCCACACCTCCTACTACTAGCACTTGTGTCGACCCCACGTGGGCCATTGCACGCTCAGTAATCTCAACCAACATTGCATAGATCGTCTCCTGTAGCGAAAAACACAAGTCCGCCTTCGTCACCAACTCGCCGTCCTCGGTCTTCAGTCTTTTCTCCAGAGGCAGATTCTCGTCGATCTGCGCCGCCAGCAGATCCGCCGCCGCTAGAATCCCCGAGAAGCTCGCATCCATGCCCTTGACCGCATACGGCATGTCCACCAGATTCTTGCCCTTCTTCGCGAGCTGCTCGACGTTGTAGCCCGGGAATGGGTCGTTGGGGATCATGAGGGTGCGTGCGAAGCGGTCGATGCAGTTGCCGATGGCGATGTCGAGGGTCTCGCCAAAGATGCGGTAGCGTTGCGCGGAGTAGGCGATGACTTGGGTGTTGCCGCCCGAGACGTAGAGGACGACGGGATTGGAGGCGTGGGTTATTGCGCGGCCCATTTCAATGTCTGGAGTCTTCGCGTTAGCAATCTCTTCCTCTACCACATCTGACCGACACTAGAAGGAGTAAGGGGTTGAATCATACGTCCAACACAGTGATTAACGCCCACGAGAGGCTTCCCCCATAGTAGACTAAGTGTTCGAGCTGCGAGCGCAACACTTTGTAGAGGCGCACCCATTCCGGGCCCTTTTGTGTAGCATATGCAATCTATATCCTCAATCTTGACCCCAGCCTGACGTACTGCCTGTTTGATTAGTCTCACGACCCATGCTCGGTGATGTATGGCTGTGTCTTTTGGGAGGAAGCCTTCGCCTGGCGGGGTAGGATATGTATGTCGTAGGTTGGAGAGGACTATTGGTGGTTCGTTCGCTGAGGGATGTGAGATTAGGCCAATGCCTATCTTATTTGCGCTTCCTTCGAGGCCGAGGGCTATCATTGTGGAAAAGAGAAGTGTTTATTTGGCGGGTGGAAAGATGAGGAATGAAGGCTTGGAGGGGTGACGATGACGCCAAGATGTTAATCGATAAGTTTTTCGAGAATCTCGTAGGGCTGAAGGACGAGATTAAAAGTGGCTTTTGCAAATGACTGAGTGAGTGCGCGAGACCAAGGAAATTTTGACAGGGAGAAGGGACAAGCATGCATCCTCTTGGGTTCTTGAAAAGCTGTGCCAAATCTTGAACGACCGACGCGCTGTGAATTCGCTAGGCCAATCAGAGGCCGGCTCGGTTCGGAATATCTTGACCGCTAAGCTCCACCATAATTCTTCAAAGTCATCCGGACCAAACCCTCCTCCTTCCACAACCCCACAATGACACCCTTCGACGAAGCCAGTGAGGCTTTCATGGCCTGGCTTTCGAAATCAGGAGCAGAAATTAGCCGCAAAATTCAACTCCAGGATCTGAGAAACATACAAGCCGGTCGCGGTGTTGGTACGTTGTGAATTCTACTTCCTGATCACTTACTGCGGAATTTCTTCATTTTCTACTTCTTCCGTCTACATGCTAACAACTCAAAGTTGCTGTCCAGAACATAGAAGAAGACGAGCTTCTTTTCCGCATCCCACGACCCGCCATCCTGTCCGTAGAGAACTCTATCCTCTCTAGCGAGATCCCGAAATCCACCTTCGAACACCTTGGCCCATGGCTCTCTCTCATCCTCGTCATGCTTTACGAATACCAGAACCAAACTGCTTCTAACTGGGCACCGTACTTCAACGTCCTGCCTACGAAATTCAACACCCTGATGTTCTGGGAGGCAGATGAGCTTGAGCAGCTACAAGCAAGCGCGGTCCGCAATAAAATCGGCAAGGAAGAGGCGGACGCGATGTTCAAAAATGAGCTAGTGCCAGTAATCAAAGAGTTCGCTGAGATCTTCTACTCGGGTGACGTACACGCTCAGAAGCGGGCAGAGGCGATGGTGGAGCCACACAATCTCGAGCTCATGCACAAGATGGGTTCCCTTATCATGGCATATGCTTTTGATGTAGAACCTGTCAACGTCCAAAAAGATGTCGATGAAGAAGGATATGCATCTGAGGATGAGGATGAGGCTCTACCGAAGGGAATGGTGCCATTGGCAGATATGTTGAACGCCGATGCCGACAAGAATAATGTCTGATCTCTCTTCCTTAGAATTAACGCTCCTTTGCTAACGTCAAATAGGCTCGCCTCTTCTACGAATCCGAGTATCTCTCAATGAAAGCCGTCAAGCCCATCATGGCTGGAGAGGAGATTTTCAATGACTACGGTCCACTCCCCAGGTCGGACCTCCTCCGCCGTTATGGATACATCACCGACAATTACGCTCAATACGACGTAGTGGAGATTCCGTTCGATCATATTACCTACGCCGCATCCGGAGATAGCATACCTTTCTATGACGAGAAGATCGAGTATTTGGACGAACATGGTCTCATCGAGACTGGCTACGATATCAGCGCCGGCAACCCCTTCACCATCCAAGAAAGCATCTCGCCGGAACTCATTGCTGTGATCGAAACACTCCTACTCGAAGAAGCTGAATTCGAACGTCTCAAGCGCAAAGGCAAACTTCCTAAGCCAGACCAACTCTCCGCGAGAGGTGCTATGATTCTCCATGGCTTCATCCAAACGCAGGCCCGGCAATATTCTACCTCCCTTGACCAGGATCTGAGCGATATTGCCTCTGTTCCTCTTACAGGTGACATCGCATCAAAAGAACGGCGTTATGCAATGGCAAAGCTGGTTCGCATTGGCGAGAAGAAAATTTTGAGGAACGCAGAACAGGCCTTGATCAATATGGCACAAACAAAGGAACGCTCGACCGGCGCGTCAAAGCGACCGGCAGAAGATGACAATTATGGTGCGGGTAAAAAGCAGCGAGCTCAGTAGATCATTGACCGCTAGCACCCTTCTTTAGAAAGACGAACGAACGGGAAACCAAACGAGGAATGGACCAGCATGGTGACTTATCACCGAGCAGCGGCATCACGAAAATAATTCTTCGGTAGGTAATTCCGAACTTATTATAGGTTTTTTTGTGCGCCTCTAGGGCAGCTGCTAATCTACGTATTCAAGGGTCTCTTCAGCATCTTGGCTGCGTAGCCAGCACCACCCGCTTCCCGAAGGTCCATTAGGGACTAATATACATAAAGCTGGTATCAGTGGCCGATGAAGAAGCCAATATATTGGTCCCACGCCTCAAAGTCCTTCCACTCACTCAAATCGCTCACTCGCTGCCTCCAATAAAACACATAGGGGTATAAAGTCGCCTCCAAATCAAAAGCTCACCTCACCGTCAGAAAGTAAAAGTGGGCAAGTCCTCAAGCTCATCCCGTACCTGACGGTGGCAGCAGGTGTCCCGACGAAGACCGATTATGGTTCTCGATCGCCCTTCGATTCTGCGCTGCAGCTTGAGCATGCTGCTGTTTCGCGCCTTGTTGTTCGATCATGATACGGTATCGGATATGAAGATTGTCGGTCCAGTCAACGGGATAGACCTGCTCATCCTCGCTACTGTCACCGCAGAATTTGTATCTATCTGCGGACCTTTCGTCGACCGACTCGGTCTTTTGGCGCTTCACACCCCGACGATCAATCATCACCCGACCACCACGGCCCGTACGACGACGGAACCGATGCTGGTCTTGGTACGGAACATCATCTGGAGGTGTAGCATACCGGATCCGAGCGCTCCTGCGCGGCTCCATCTGCTTATTCGCTTGGTCAACTTCCATTGGGTCACCCCCTCCTTCTGATGATACAGAAGCTGGGGGTGTCGGCAGCTGCGAGCTTGTCAGGACGGTGCGAAAGTTTTGCTTCGGCACGGCCTGTTCTAGCGGTGGTGTGATAGGACGCCACGTCTGGTCAACCCATCCAACATTCCACTTCTGGTGCTTCATCAAGTTCTCTTCGATGAAGCCTTCGATATGCTCCGATCTCTTCGCCTGTTGTTCCTCGAGAGACACTAGATCTGAGTCAACAAGACGGCCATCTGGACGTGTAGCTTGAGGTTTGGGTCCCATTCCAGGGATACCCCGCGGTTGCATGGCTTGAGTGTCGATTCTGGGCTTCGGTTTTGGAGCCGGCTACAACGACGTTAGCAAGATCTACAGGACGGTCAAGGGTCAAGGAATACGAACCCGTTGGTTGATAAGAAGCTCTTCATCATCGCCTTTGATGCTGAGCTTCCTCTTGATTTCCTTGACGGCACTCCTCTGGTCGAAGATCGTCTTGTCCATGGTAAGTTGGTCGCGAATCAAGACTTCTCGGCGCTTGACCTGTAACATCAGAAACCTTGCTTCCTCCAGTTCCTTCCGTAGCTTCTTCAGCTTCTCCGTCACTTGCGCATCTCGCCCGCGAGTCTTCCGGACCTGCCGTACCTCGCGACGCCGAAAGCACACATACGGATCTGCGTCGTCGGTTTCAAGATTGGTCTCGAACTTGAGATTCTGTATCAAGGAATGATTACCGTTCAGCAAGCGTTGATTTTTCCAGTGATTATAGATGTCCCTTGCGAATCTCCTTGCAGGCTCACCAATGGTTTCGTCGAATTCAGCTTCAAGATCTTCATACGAGAGCAAGGGTGAGTTGTCCACTGCGGCATAAGGCTGTTTCGTTTGAGTTGTCTCCTCGAAGAAGTTCATCACCTCCTCAAACTCGCTCTCGGAGCACTGGACGGTCTTGCCTTTCTTCTGGTTGTACGCCTTGAGAAAGGCGACATCCTCACTGGTCATGCAATATGGGCACCCTATCATGTCCTCGACAGTAGACGAGAATCGAATGTAGGTCGCAGGCTGCGTGAACTGCCTCGGGTAGAGGTCCTCATACTGCAGTTTGCTGGCAACGGCATCGGGCGTCGGAATGAACAGCTGAGCTACTTTGCCGCCGCCTTGCGCTGCTGCTTGCGCGGCCGATATTACTGCTTGCAGATGGTGCTCCTAAACAGAGAGTTAGCATCATGAACGAGGGTGAGTCGGAAGATGGGCATGCTCGCGACAGGAAAGTATCACGTGGTTCGCTGCCGCTAGGTAAGCGCCACACTTGTTGCACGGCATCGGTGGTTTAGTGGGAAAATTAGCCGTTGCCAGGCAAGTCGGCTAGGCCCGGGTTTTACCACCGGTGAAAGAAAGGGGTGTTTATACGATGAAAGCGGCTTAGCGTAAATAGGAAGCGACTCACAATTTCCTCTCCTTTTTCAACCCCGGTCTCGACCTTCGGAATGTGGCGCGAGGCGTCGTCGTCGACCAGCTTCTCGACCTCATGTTCGCGCAGGACGGGCAGATTCTGCTTCGTGGACAGCTTGCGCTGGCGAAAGCGTGCGCCTGTGGCTCGTTGCGTCATGAGGAGGGAGGCGTCGTGATGTTGATGGTGCAGGATATATTTTTGCTGGGCGCAGCGGCGGGCGCTGGTTGGGCGTTGGGCGCTGCGTAGATCTGGGAACAGGCAGCGTAAGCCTGGAGTGCCCTTGCCACCGTCGCAATCGTAGGGCGGACGAGCGACCCGCAGGCGCTGAGGGCCTTCGCAGCGACGTTTCCGACCCAAAACGCGCCGCAATATTCGCAAGACCGGTGTCAAAAGAAAGCGCACGAGCCCTGCTTGCGATGTATCGCAGCGGCGAGAATATTCCGATGGGGGTGGGGGAGAAAGGCGATGAGATAGGGTTGGGCTCGCCGGCAAGGTTTGTTGGGGTGGTGAAGGGATCGCAGCGAGTAGCTGCGGAGGGGTCAAGGCTCTGGCTGGGCGGGCGGCGGCGAGGGAGCGAGGGGTCGCGTAGTGCGTCGACCTGCCTTCTGGCCTGGATGAGGGAATCAAGGAATGTGATGCTGCAACCACGTCGCCGCGGATCTTATTCGAGTGAGCGAGGTCCTTCTGCGCGCGTTGGCGCCATGATGCATTTCGCCGTTCGCGACCTCTCTTTCTCCTGTCAAAGAACAGGTGGCATCTGTTTGCTTTTCTTTGTCCGCCACACTCTGCGACTTTTTAATGCTGAAGCGCTGATTGGCTGTGGTGCCCGTTGGAGACTGGCTGGATTTTTGTATTGCGGCGAATGAGAGCGGATGCATTTTGAACATGGAACCAATCAGATATCGCCGCTGGGGATTTTGATTTTCTTTTTCTTGCGAGGCGGACGCAGCTTAATGTTGCACAGACGAGCGCAAATGTTTGGGCCACGACCTTGCTCTGCTCATATATTTTGAACCGTGGTGGTATACTCGACATCATTGAAACGGCCAGCCGTTGCGGAGCAGCAGTCAACCATTCCTTGGTTTTCAACGCTCTCGACAACCGTGGTTTGGATATTTCGTATAGTGGTGCGCCGCATACACAGTAGAGTAGTATTGCTCGTTCTACCCTACAGAGAAATATGCAGTGAGGACAGACAGGCAGCCATGGTGAAGAGCTAAGGATCATTCCCGTTCCTGTACACATGGTTGTTGTAGCAGGCAGCACAGTGCCAGATCAACTTATTATTGGGCGCAGACTAGATCCTTCCAACAGCTCCTAGGACAAATAGAGACGAGCCAGGCCAGACAGCCAGGATTTTTCCCCGGCAAAGGAGATGCTAGACTGTTAGCCGCTTCCGAATCCACTCAAAGTTCCAGATCGCCAATATCCAGAATTCCCCTTCCATGGGGGCCATTTGCGGACTGAAGTGTAGGTCGGATACACTGCCGTAGTAGGTGGCATGCTAGGCTGCAAGTAGCATATGTTGCAGCAAAATCATAAGATTGTGTGCAATGGCGTGGCGGGAGACGACTGCACTGGCGTCTCCGGCTTGGAACCGCAGCTGTGGGCTGTGGGATTTGGGATAAGGTTGGCGGGTCTTGACAAGGGCGAGGTTGGGACCGTTGCCCAGATGTGTATATTTACATGGGGTAGGCGATTATTTGATGTCGGTCTTCGCCGACTAGACTTCTGATATTCTTGTCCCACCTAATCATAGTCTGGTTAGGTGTTGTTGTGCTGTTTCAAGAAGTCTCCGCAGGGCTTGTCTATGCCGGCGTCGTCTCTATGGGCCCCAAGTTGGGTGGGTTTGCAAGCCCGATCCTGCTTTCAGGTTGCTAGTAGATTGAGTTAGATGTTGGAAGGCGTAGTAGTAACGGTGCCTTGGGTCTACCTTGTTTTCTAGTATGTTGAATCATGTCTTCTACATCACTTTTTTCTATTTCAGAACCGAACAAAAACATATTTAACGCCTGACTCGTTTGCTCGCCTTCGCCAATGGGGTCTTTAACTTTTTGTTGGCCGAACGACTGCGCCCCGCGCTGTGCTGCGTTATCCGTGCACCATCTCGTGGCTCAAGGTTTCATGCCCACAACGAGGATTCCTTGCGGGCTTGTTCTTGATTAGCACGGACTTAGGAGCAGAGGCGCTACCGGACTATCCACCGGGCATACGAGACACGAAGTGGCATTACTAATCGTATCTTGATTACCCCGACAGCCTCAAATTTGAAGAAGTCTTGATCTCTACAAAGTCCACGAAGCGAAGCAACCACAACCACTTCTATACGCCACACTTTGTATCCAACAGCCCACCGTAATCGAGCCTAGCGGAGACTTTTAACGTCTATGGGGCCAAGCGGCCCCTGTTTTCTGCACTCGACAAAGTGCCTAATATAAGGCTGTTCCTCGTTCTTAACCTCCTTCGTCGATCCTTCGTCCATTGTCCGGCCGGCGACTTGTCTCTTATACACCTTTTGTCCCTTGCGTCATGCCACACCTCATCTCATCGTAATGTCCGCAGGTCGACCCTTTGTGCGCCCCGCTTCCCAAGACACCAACTCGCCGCTAAGCATGGCTTCGGAATCTAAAGGCACCTCAACTCTACTCGTATCTCTGGTTTATGCTAATTTTGCCCAGTTTACAAAAAGCGGCCGCACCGCAAAGTCAAGTCGGGCTGCGGGACATGCAAGCGTAGGAAGATCAAGGTAGGTTCATGTTTCTCATTGTATGCCGCGCATCTCCGAGTGATCAAAAATAGGATATCAGCCTTGACTTGGACCATCTGCTCAGCATAATGATTCTGGTCGAAGGTCAAACAGATTAGCTTACTCCTTTTATGTCTCATTGTGCGCGCTAGCAGGTAGCACTATACTGTTACTAACATCATTCAAGTGCGACGAAGAGAAACCTATCTGCTCCAACTGCGCTCGATACTGTTCTGAATGCTTATACCCCTCGGCCAATTCAGACACACCACGAGATGGATCAGCCTCCACATCGATGACCCCTCCCTTCATCAAAACACCCGAAAGCACATTCGACGACTCTCCGATATCTCAGCGTTCAACAGGCGTTCATGACCTGCCCACTCGCGACCTTGCTCTTATGCACCAGTGGAGCATCTCGACCTGCTACAGCTTCGGAAATGGGCTCCTAGGGGGCGGGGATCCCTGGCGAATAGACATCCCGATCCTCGCGCAGCAATTTCCTTTTCTCATGAGAGGGATTCTAGCTGTCACTTCCTTACATCTCTCCAAGTCGACAATAGACCCAGCCTTGCGATACCAGTACGTGCATCTGGCCGCCTATCACCAAGACCTTGCATTACCCGAATACCGCGCTGCTCTCGTCGATGTTACGGAGAAGAATGTGACCGCCATACTCGCCTTCTCCATCTTGACCGTCATTTATTCCTTTGCGACTGCAAAAGAAGCTGGGACTCTGTTTAGCAGTGGATGTCCGGAATGGCTTCTGCTCAGCAGGGGCGTTGGTCAGATACCCCCTCATTGGGAGAATTGGATCGAGAGGGGTGTTTTGGGACGGCAAACAATGCACCGTCGAAAAATACAATCTATCGATGCGAAGTTATATCCAGAGGACTACCGGCTCCTCGCGCTACATGGAATGCTCAGTACACTGCGGCCCGAAGAGCAAAACGAAGCCGAACACTACATAGAAGCGCTATACTGGCTTCGACAGGCCTTTGCGCATGCACACTTTCCCGATAGTAGGATAAGCCCTATGTGCGCAGTCATGTATTGGGTGGAGCACGTCTCGCAAGCGTTTCTCGATCTCTTGATGTTACAAAAATCCCGCGCAATTATCCTACTGGCGCACTTTTGCGTCTTGATGAAGAGAGCGTCGCATATTTGGTATGCCGCTGGCGCGGCGGAAGATATCTTGTCTGAGCTTCAACAGATCTTGAATCCCAAGTTCCTGCCGTGGATCCAATGGCCGTTGCAGACTTTTGGCATGGTATGAGATGTTAGTGGGCCAATCGACATATACTGAACAGTGGCACAAGTACATTGATGACGCCACGGACATTACGCCGCTGACGACGCGGAGAAGCTCGACCTGCACCAAAATGTCAATCATTCATTAGGATGGCATGCCGGAAACAATATACTATCCAGACTACATCTACGAGGATATAGGCCATCCTGGCGCATACAGCGGGGTTGTGTATTCCTGGACGGATCCTCCAAACCCGACGCCAGGAGTTCTTGGATGAGAAAAGAGATACTGTCGCATGTGAAAATGGTAAATGGTATTGTCGAGATAGTACTGTTCAAGCAGTGCACAATAAGATCTGTTCGTAGGCTAAGGCTACTACCCCTGCTACTAGAGTTACTCTCAGCACTATTCAACGTAGGCGATGAAAAAACAATAGAAAATTCACCTTCACTTTCACCGCAAAGAGAATTCTATTACCACCCACACGGCACTCCCTCAACCTACCGGTTTTACGTTTCTTATTCAATTCTATTGTTTGTAGCATCACATGTTATATATCGAATACGACAATAGTAAACACAGCCCTACAAATCTGGACTCTATTCTCACAATAGGAGCTATTGTTGCTATTGTCCCTCATGGTACGAGAAGATATATATAAACCGAACTCAAGCCAATCGATCTCTTCTTCTTCTTTCTCCTCCAGCCTCACATCCTCTATCCAACTCGACAATTCCAACCCCAAAGCTTCTCTTCTACCATTTCTGCGCTGTGCGCCGTCCATATACTTCTTCTCCTACCTTCCCTTGCTCTGGAAGCAAGTGACACCAAGTCTTCTCCAAACCTAATACCCACTTCACTTCAATCTCCCAACCTACTATCGTCAAGATGGTAGCTACACGTACCAAAAACTACGCCGATGCCGCCCGGGCAACGGCCAACGTCACCACGCGCTCCCGGGCCCAATCCCTCCGCAGCAAGAAACCCTCTCGCAAGACCGAGAGAGGCAGCAACAGCCGTGCCGCCAAGAAGGCGGCCGGCATCCGCAAGAAATCCTCCACGCCCGCCAAAACCGCCACCAATCAGGAGCAATCCCTCCTCGATCTCCTCGACTCCCAAGCCGGCGAGCTCGCGACGCTGAAGGCCCTTCACGACAGGGCACTGAAGAAGCTTGCAGATGGCGAGGCAGCGTTTGCTGTCTTGCGCTCGCTGGCTGGGCACGTGGGAGACGAGCATGGCAGCGGGAACGAGGCTTGGGCTTCGGCCAGGGAAATCACTCGCCGCACGGATGGTGCAAGAGAGTTTGTCTACACGCTGATGAACTTGAAGGCTGTCGCGTCGGAGAGGGTCGAGGCTGGCGCTGGCGCTGGCGACGACGAGTTGGAGAGGGCGCTGGTTGAGGCAGCGGGGGAGTTCTTCCATGGGTAGGAGATGGACATGGATGCTATTTGTGGAGGGGTGCTTTGCTTCCGGGCGGCCAGGTTGGCTTAGCGTACTGGCGGCGCTTTGTCTGCCTACATCAGTAGTGCTTTCACGGCGGTATTCTCTCTGGCTGGTGTTGTGGGCTTGGTTGGTTTCCTTCACTGGCCCCCTCTTGTAGCGGCCCGTTCCGTCCCGCGCTATCCGGAAAGGATGATCGCACATGTTTCATCCTTCGCGATGTCCCAACTCTGCCGTACATAGTCCGAATGCTCAATAGCTTGTCCTCGTTGCCTCGTGCATGTTCCGCCAGACACAAGCGCGCTCGTCTCGGCGGCGTCGCACGGCGAAGGCTGCCTTGGGCCTCTTCGGAGGCGTTTTCTTGCTTTTGCGCACGAAAACCGCGGTGCCATTGTGAACGGCACAACTGCCAATGCCGGCCACGCACCCTTGACACCGAGCAGGTGGCGCTGCCGCAAACCTTGCAGGGCGGCCCGAAGGCGGGCTCCCATTGGAGTGCTCAGTGTGTCATTTCATGCTAATATGCTAGAGGCGGGGGGACGAGATAGAAGGCCAGCCCGGCCAGCCCAGCCAGCCCAGCCACCACGTATCCCCCACCCGCTGCCTCTCATAAATCGTCGCGGATGCTCGTTCTCCCTGCATCGCATCACCAGCATGTCATGGATTCAAGTCGAGTTTAGTCTTGTCCGCTATTCAGCCGTCGAGGGAACCCACTATTTCTTCGATCCCAACTACCCGACCGCTGTCCAGTTTCTGCTCGACGGGAGCTGGGAAAGCTGGGACGTGGGCTATGTCCGCTAGTAAGTTGCGCAGTACGCCGCGCGCTCGTCCCATCTACCGGATTTCCTGACGCTGCAGCAGCAAGGCGCATGACCCCGAGATCAGACGGGTCGCCGAGGACGCGGAGGCTCGACTGATCCGCGATGAATCGTCGAGATACAGGAGCTGGCCCCATCCTCCCACCCAGGTGCTGGATCCAAGCCATCACGCCAACAGCTATGGAACATCGCCAGCCGCCGATACTCAAGACCTGCAGTTGCCGGATTCCATGGACGAAGAACCATCTGCTTTCGAAGCGCAACCTCATTCGCACGACCTTCCCCAATCCCCGCATCCGACATCCCCTCAACTACATGGCCCTGGACGTCGGTCGCGCGCGAGACCTTATGCCTCTCCATATTCGCCAGGGCCATCAACTCTAAACGCCAATCGACCTCCATACCACATCTCATCATTACCATCGCCCCCAGGCCGGAGCCCTCCTGCAGGGAATCGCCCTAATCAGCCAGCGGTCACACCCCTTTCCCCAACGTTTTCTCAATCATACTTCATAGATCCGTATCTCGACGCGTCAGCCTCACCATCATCCCCATTAGTGCTTCCAGGCTTTCGAAACTCCAAGATTATTCTCTCTCTTGACGGCGATGGTGTTCGCGGGTTCTCCACTATTCTGCTTGTGGAGTCATTGGTGAACGCGGTTTGCAGCAAGATAGGACGGCGTGCAGATCCCTTTCAAATATTCGACCTCCTAGCCGGAACATCCAGTGGAGGTATACTTGCAATCATGCTCGGCCGCCTTCGGATGCGAGCCCATAAGGCTAGAGAGGCGTATACGCAGATCACAAGAGCCATGTTTGTGGAAAAATGGAACTTTTTTGTTTCTATTGACCCCCAAGCACACCTGCCCCCTATCGATGAAGAAGGTCTTAATAACAGCATCAAAAGTGTCATCACCCGTGCAAATGAGAATTTTGACGACGATTTTCTTGACCCACGGCACGATTCTACCAATGTGTAAGTAAATTAGACCTTCCCATGGGCTGACAGGTACTCACGCTCAACCTAGATTTGTAACCACATGCCAAGTTGATGACACCGTGAACCGCCCGGCACTAATACGAACATATCCAACTCGACGTGTGGCCGGCCCTGAAATTAATGCAAAGCTTAGTATATGGCAAGCAATGCGAGCTACTTCCGCAGCACCGCGTTACATGACATCAAATGGCGCTCATAACGGGAGAGCCCTCCTTGAGCCAGGTCTAGTTGACTGCGGCACAGGGAAGAACAACCCCGTCCGCGATCTAGTCTTCGAAAGTCGGAAGCTATTTGGATACTCGCTCGATGCCTTAGTTGTAGTCTCGATAGGGACAGGGACTGGAATGAACCGGACGGAAGAAGTCAGCGACATGGCAAACAGGGTCGCGGAACGGGTTGTCGATGGTCGAATGGCGGAAGAAAAATTCTTCAGGGAGAATGCGGATCACATGGCCAGAGGATGGATGAAGTATTTTCGATTCAACGTCCCGGATCTGGGCGATGTCCCACTCGACGAGTGGGCGCATGTGGAGAAGATAAAAGAGAAAACACACACGTATCTCGGGAACCCAGAGGTCGGAGAGAGGTTCTATGCTTGTGTGAATGCTATAGCGGAAATTCTGCTGGGAGAGAACCCTGAGATAGAACGCTGGCCGAAAGGCCCGTGGACGGCGAGATAAAAGTGGAGAACAGCTTATGATTAATGACTTTAATTAATAAGTGTAATAGGGACATATTTAGGTACAAGTCGTGGTGTGTATGGCAAAAGGACCGTCACCGCATTAGGATTAGCTTCTTCAATGGTCCTTCCCCGCAATACGCTTGCGTTCAACTCACGATCTCCCTCTATGACATCAACTATGTACCAGACAAGGCACAATCCAATCCGAACTCCGGGTACGCGAAAATAGGATTCGCCATGTATGCACCTTTTAACCCTTGTACCACCATCCGCGTGAAACAACCGAAGATCATGACGCAACACATTCATCCTTCGGCTTGGCGACATTCACCAGGACCCGGAAACTACACCCCCCCATCGGTTGATGATGGGAAAAATAAGCAACCCCGCGGTCGCATGCACGCCTTGTTCTTTGCTGGAAGTAGCACAGTAAGCCTTGGCTTGTTACAACAAGCCTTTTTTGAACAGGATTGGCGGGGAAGCAAGCTCGTGAAGACAAAGCCACCCGCCTTGTTGACGTGACCGCGCAGGGACCATGGCGTTGTAGCCATAGAGGGGGAAGGTGGCGTCGCATCATGGGAGTGCGGGCGGTACGCATATATGAAGTAATAGCTCCTTCACGTTCGCGTCTGCTTTCCTCTCTTCTTACTCTTCAATTTCCTACCCCCCATACTCTCACCCTCTCTGTGTGTGCCTCTGTGTGTACGCGCGTGTTATCGATATAACCAAACCATGGCGACGGCGGTCCCTGAAACCGAGCACGACCCCAACTATGGCGAAGGCCAGGAGCTCAAACAAGAGAATACAGATCGAATCATCAAGGATGACAAGATCGAACTGCAAGATGCTGATGCTTGGGATAAGCTTGGATATAGCTTTCCTACATGGCGAAAGTGGCAGATCCTAGGTACATACATCGCCCTCATGCTGGGATCCTACTGTCTACGACCTCTCATGTCTGACCCCTCCACGTAACAGGCGTCGTCTTCCTCATCCAAATCTCCATGAACCTCAACGCCTCCATGTACGCCAACGGCGTCAGTGGTATCTCTGAGAAGCTTGGCGTCACAAAGCAAGTAGCCAGAATCCCGCAGATGACATTCCTAGTCGCTTACGCTTTTGGCTGCGAACTATGGGCGCCGTGGAGCGAAGAGTATGGCCGATGGCCTATCCAGCAGCTCAGTCTCTTTCTAGTCAACATCTGGCAGATCCCATGTGCTTTGTCGAAGAACTACGAGACGTATGTTGTTTGTAGATTTCTGGGTGGCTTGTCGACAGCCGGTGGCTCGGTCACGCTTGGGGTTCTCGCTGATATGTGGTAAGCCATTAACCAATAAAGAGCAAAAGAGCGTGATTGACAATTAGCAGGGAGCCCGATGAACAGGAGTACGCTGTCGCTTTCCTCGTTCTGTCATCGGTCGGCGGGTCCGTGGTTGGCGCCATCGCTGGTGGATTCGTCGAACACAATCTCTCACTGCCATGGATCTTCTGGATCCAGCTCATTGTTGGAGGATTCGTTCAACTCGTGCATTTTGTCTGTAACCCGGAGACTCGGTCTACCATTCTTCTAGACCGTGAAGCGAAGCGAAGACGCAAGACTGGCGAAGATCCTAACATTTATGGCCCGAACGAAATTAGAGGCCGGAAGTTGTCTGGCAAGGAGTTTTGGACGATCTTCTCTAGGTAAGCGCCTTGAAATGAGGGCTATGCAACTGAACTAACATGATGCGACGCTAGACCTTTCTACATGTTCTTCACCGAACCGATCGTGCTATGGCTCTCCCTCCTTAGCGGCTTCAGCGATGCCCTCATCTTCACATTCTTGCAGTCATTCCAGCCTGTATATGAACAATGGGGCTTTGGCACCATTGGCGTTAGTCTGGCCTTCATACCGTAAGTGTCAATCAGCTAGCCCCTTGCATTGTAAACCTTCACATCTAATGTCTTCTCAGGCTTCTAGTTGGCTATATCCTCTCCTACCTCTCCTATCTCCCCTCCATCCACCATTTCCGTAAAATCCGCCGCCACTCCCCTGGTACCCTTGCACCTGAAGCGCGGCTCTGGTGGCTCCTCTTCCTCGCGCCTCTCGAAACCATCGGGTTGTTTGGGTTTGCATGGACATCTCTAGGCCCAGACTATGGGATCCCCTGGATCGCAACCATGATCTTCTCTTGCATGGTTGGAATCGCGAACGTGAGTTGCTCCTCCTTCCTACCTCCCAAGCGAATAACTGATAGACCGATCAATAGTATGCCATCTACCAATCCTCCATCGACTACCAAACCGCCGCCTACGGCCCCTACGCCGCTTCCGCAACCGGGGGCAACGATCTTGCGCGCGACTTCCTCGCCGGCATAGCAGCGCTCTACTCCGCGCCCATGTACGAGAACATACCCGGCCGCCCACTAGAATACGCGTCGACTATTCTAGCGTGCCTCGCTTTTCTCGTCACGATCCCAATTTATATTGTGTACAAGAAAGGGCCGGAGATACGTGCGAAGAGCAAGTTCGCGCAGAGTCTGGACAAGTCGAGGGAAGTGAGCAAGGAGAAGAGACGGAAGAGTAGTATTGCGGGGCTGGGGCCTAATGCGGAGGCGAGGCATTTAGAGAAGGTTTAGGAGATTGCAATGGTCTTGGAGTTGCTTGGGTTCGTGGTTCTAACGGGATATCTAACTCGAGGGTTAGTTCGGGTTTGTATTTTCACTCTACTTTGGAGGTCTCCTATTCAAGTCGGATATCAATGAATATTGATAAAATGCCTATTTCTTAATGTTGGAGTCCTGGTGATGCTGTCGCACTCATGAACCGATTGACTGCTCAACACGAAAGCTTTATTCGCTCCACTAGCCCCATGTAGTTTCTCAAACACATGTAGCGTAATAAGACTAAGCTCCCTTCCCCTCCCTTGCCTTCCTTACTAGCCTCATGATAGATAGTATCCATCCCATAAATCCACGTGCCCAGATTAAACACCAAGTACGCAGCCTGGCGCTCCAACACATGTAGAAAAATAGCAATCGGTAGAACATATAGGCTTCTGGGGAATGTGTTGCCGGTTCTGACCCTCTCGGGGGGGTTGGGGGCCTCATGCTCGTGCGAAGGGTCGACAATACGCGTCGTCCACCACCAGAGATTTCCAGTGTGTTGCCTGTCTCCTTCAGAGCCCAATCTTCCGCGAAAGGCGTAAGCATATATGGAGGAATCTTTGAAGCCGGCAGTTTCAAAGCCAGTAAAGCTAGGTAGCTTTTTATAGAGGTATTTGTAGAAACTTTAGTAGTGAGATGCTGCTCGGGTTGTGATCTTGACTTGAGAAAGTGGGTAGAAGAGGGATAGAGCGTCGTAGTAAATCCCTCTATTGGTCACGACTACCTATTTCCAAAGCGGTCGAGCGTAGAATAAGAAATCAGGCGCCTCGGGCAATAACATCTTTATTTCCATCATTGCAGAGCCCTTACTTAATCTATATGACTGAATTCCAAGCTCTTACCGACGATATACCTTCTATTGTTGTAGTCAATACCGGAGTATATAGAACTAGGATAGCTATACATGTTCCTCTCAATATCTCGTAAGGTGCCACAGTGTTCATATAGTATACTTAAACCTTGGATGTCGATACCCCAGCACAGTCTCATCCTCTTCTTGCAACCTATAATCCCGTTTCCCACTCTCCCTTTGACGATTCTCCCACCGACAATACAACATATTCACCGTAGTAAGGACAAGTACGAGACCAAGCATACCGATATTGATAGCATGACCAGTAGTATACTTTGGCCTGTGCTAGATTAGCAAAATATATGCATAAGAAAGACTGATCCACTTCTACTTACGCGTCTTCCTGCAAATAAGTAAACGTAGCAATAAACGCTGACATATTCGCCACCATGACCTGGAACCCGGTGCCTGTCGCTCGAACATAGTGCGGCGCGAGATTATTCGTCAACCAGCCTATGATGACCGGCGAGGATGGGAAGATCCCCGCAGCGACGAGAAACGTCCCACCGTACTGTGTCAAACTGCGTGTCGAAGCAATCAGCATGACATACCCAACTATCGCAATGGAAGATCCAACAAGCACCAGTGGGCCTCGGCGTTGTAGTTTATCCGAGAAGTGACCGGCGAGCAGAACAGTGATGAAGGCGCAGATATTCGGGGGTACGGTGAGGAGTTGTGCTTTGACGGCTGTGAAGCCGAGGGACTTGATGATTGTAGGGAGGAAGAGCGAGTAAGAGTAGATCGGTGTGATGAGTGCGAAGAAGTTGAAGGATAGGACGATGGTATTGACGTTTAGCAGGGCGCGGCGTATCCAGTACCAGGAGAGTTTTTCATGGTCGACATCCGCGGATGGACTTAATCCATAAGAGTCTAAGCGCATGCGCGCGAGGCAGGCGGTGTGTTCTTCTGGGGTGAAGAATTTAATGTCTGCGGGTGTGTGCGGCAGTGCGAAGAGGGCAATTATACCGGATAGTACTGTTATTGCGCCTTCGACGAAGAAGATGAACCGCTGTTTCAATGCTGGTATCAGTGTCTTCATCCACCAGACATGCACGGCCAGAGGATTCACATACCCAGCCATTGTATCCACTGGTCCGTATTTGCGCAAGACCCGTCGCAAGCAGCCCCCCAAATGCCCCACTAAGCGGTGCAGCGCAATAAAAAAGCGTGATACGGTACAGCAACTGATGGCGCCTATAAAA
Organism: Melanomma pulvis-pyrius CBS 109.77; assembly: GCA_010093585.1. Taxonomy (NCBI): domain Eukaryota; kingdom Fungi; phylum Ascomycota; class Dothideomycetes; order Pleosporales; family Melanommataceae; genus Melanomma; species Melanomma pulvis-pyrius. The sequence goes on along the minus strand of MU001785.1, from coordinate 96,816 downwards.
CATAGAAAGATATACTAATAGCCCGCCCAATAATCCCCCTTCCGCAAGCCCCAAAAAGAATCTCACAACAAGAAGCCCAGTATAGCTCTTGACGAACCCCGTGCACACCGAAACTGTCCCCCACGAGATTATGAGCGCTGGTAGATAGTATCCGGCTCCCACGCGCTTGATCACCAAGTTGCTAGGGACGGCGTAGCAAATATACGGTACGTAGAAAACGGCAAGCGCAATGTTGAACTTGTTGGAATCGAGTTCGAGATCGGTGCTCATGCCGGCTATTCGGGCATTTCCAATGTTGCTTCGGTCTATGTAAGCGAGGAGCCAGAGGCTGAATAGCCACGGCATGAGACGGCGGTCGAGCCTACGTGTGATCCGTTGGTCGAGAACTGTAGGGATTCCATCTGGGATTAAGGTCGGAGTACTGTGTGTTGCTTCGAGTTTCTCCATAACTGAAATTCGAATGGACGTCGTTCACTCTTCTAATTCTTGTCTGAAAGGGTGATTGAGAAGATGAGAGTATGAATTGATAAGAGATTGGGAGACTATCCAGCAAGTACTTAAATGTCCCATTGTTGTAGTAAGCTGACAGGATATTGCCCAATCAGGTCAGAAGATAACTGAAGCAGGCCAAAAACACTATACACGTTCCAAATATTGATTGCGTTGGGAAGCGCATTGGACCATCCCCGCACTACACCATAAGCCAACACACCAGTGAGCATATTTACCACAACCTGGTTGAATCGGCACTTAGAAGCTTGTAAGCTTTAGTATATCAGGACCAGTCATCGCTTGGACCTGAGTATCCGAAGAAAATCACATGAAAGCGGCGTGGGGAATAGTATGGTGCTAAGGAGAGAAGGTCAGCCAATAGTCGAGCTACATGATAGCAGAATACTATTTGTCTATGAAAATAATGAACAAATAGATGGGGAAGGGCTTGGTGAGAGAGAAAGCTGTAAGCGTAGCCTAGGGAGTTGGTGATAGAGATCTGGTGTTGAGGTTCGGACTAGCGCCATCTCGAAATAGCGGCTTCATTTGATTGGCCTTCATCCCTAGGCGCTTTGCGACCTCGGAATCTTGAACTTGAACCTCAACAGCGAAGTATCACAGATTTCAGTCTTTGCCCAGGCCTAAATCGTTCGTTAGACAAAGGGTGTAGACTTGATCTCCCTCGCCAAAGTTCTTTACGAAAACAATAATGACATAATCCCTCGGCACAAGCTTCCACATCTACCTACTTCACACTCACACCCACCTCACATCTAGGTCTAGCTCCTCAGGTTTCTCACTCACACAACACCTTCAATAACATAATGAAGCTCACAGAAGACGACATCTATCGCACTTCCACCCAATACCGCAACTGGTCCTTCACGCCCACCCAACTCGCCTTGCAACGCCAGAAAACGAATCAGCAGGCCAGCGAACGCGTAAAAGCCGCCGTTGCGCGCCAACGAGCCCAGCGCGTACGACAACCCCAAGCCGACACTGCCAGCACCAGCGAGAGCGAGCGCAATGGGTCAGGAATAGAAAATGGGAGCAGCACGCCGATACCCGTCGGCGACCAGGAGGTCAATTGCCTGACGGTGGAGGAGGAGATGAAGCTCGTGGATACCTTTTGCGAGAAGGCGCTGGACCTGGGAAAGTTCTGCAACTTTCCTACCGAGGTGACGGTAAGCGCACAGTCTCGTCTCACCTAGGAGATTTATGTGTCAAGTGGTTGATATTGATTTGATAGGCAACCTGCATCCAGTTCCTGCGCCGCTTCTACCTCTTCAACTCGCCCATGACATACGAGGGACAAAACATCTCGCGCACCGCCATGTTCATCGCTAACAAAGCCGAGAGCTACTTCCTCAACGCCGAGAACTATGCCGCGCGCTTCGGGCCCAAAGCTACCGCCGAGAAAGTGCTTGCGCCCGAGTACCTCATCATACAAGCGCTCCGGTACAACCTCGACGTACGGCATCCGTTCCGGGGGCTCAAGGGTGGGCATTTAGAGCTGATCGAACTCGCGAATGGGAACCTCGCGGCTCTTCCAAGTGCGACGGAAACGCCTGCGGAGCTACAAGCGCAAATGCTGCTTCTCCCGCGCAAGCCTGACGGCCCCGCGACAAGAATGAGCATAGCAGAGCTAGAAAAGCGCATCACAGATGCCTACGGCTTCGCGTCGCACATCCTCAAGACCGCCGCGCTCCTCACGGACGCATACTTCCTCTACACGCCCTCGCACATTTGGCTCTCAGCACACCTCCTCGCTGACGAACCCCTCACCCTCTTCTATCTATCTACAAAACTCCCTTCGTCCTCCCCTATGGCCGCAAAAACCCTCGCCACGATCCGGTCCTGCGCCACGCTCCTCTCCTCCCATCGCTCCTTTAACAGCGACCGCATCCCGCCGTCCGAAAAGGACGCGCGGGATAAGAAGGAGAAGGAGGAGGTACAAGTTCTCGTCAAGAAATTGAGACAGTGTCGGGACCCGGATAAGATTGATTTGGTCAAGTTGAACCAGGCGCAGAAGAGGGATGCCGTGGAAGGAGGGGGCCTCGAGGAGAACAAGGCAAAGAGGAGGAAGTTACAGCGAGAGGGCTATCAGAAGGAGGCGGAAGATTTTTGGGGGCCTGAGTTAGCGAAGGGGGAGAACAGGGAGGGGAAGTAGAGACAGAATATGTTGTACATCATTGTGGGCGTTTTAGGTACATCGAGGGAAAAGCATAGGCTATATGGAGTTTTTGGGTTCAGTTTATTGCATCTCGGGAGTTTAGACAAGGGCGGGAATTGGGAATGGGAAGGGGATATGATTATGGTCTGGTCATGGCCCGCTCTCGGAGGACAGTATAGTCCCCCTATACTAGATACAACACTGCTTTGCAGTGCGAAATCGATCCATTTATCCCTTTTCCAGAACTGCGTTCGCGTGGCACGTATCGATTGATAGAAACCTGTGACCTATGATTAGTTACATATCCATGCCGACATGAAGACGTGCGCTTATTCGTTCATTTCATTTGATGTGTATACTTGAGTTTATGTGCTACTTCATTGCTCCTAATAAATATTGAAGCTTTTGCTCATTTACTGTACACAAGAAGGGTAAATCTCCGAAGATGGTAAGAGATAGAAAAGAGATAGCATGCAGCCCTATGCCGAAACATCATATTCATATCCGCAAATCCGGCTATCCTTGAGCCCGAACCAACCACGAACAATGAAAGGAATATCGCTGGGGCAGTGGTGGGAGATGATGATATGTGGAGGGGAAGTGATTGACCGAGTCTCGTAGCCATCAAACGACTGGATGTCCAAGTAAATTAGGGGTATGTGTTATCTGGATCCGATATCCATACATTGAATGAGAATACCAAAGCCCTGATGATGTGGGATTTACTGTCGGCGGCGCTCAGATCCATTCGCATCTTTTCTGCTTTGCTGCATAGTATGCATCATGGGAGCTACAGGAGCTGCCCCGTTTGTCGTAGCCGTGCTCTTCTTCACGCCGAGCTTCGAGCTCCCCAGCCAGACCGGTGTAGCCGTCGGTTTCTCCGCGCGGGGTTGAGGTTTGTGCATGTCCTGGTACTTGACATGTGGGTGGTCAAACGCCTGATTGTGGTCGACAGTTGGAATTCTCTCGTTGGCCTTCTGATCTTGAGCCTTCAGAGAATCTCGGGATTCCTCACGCACAGATTTGGTCATGTCGTATGCGCCGCGACCGTTTTGTTTGAATTGGTCTAGCTCCTGTTGCTCTTCCAGGCCATCGTAGCCAGATGTCCCATGCTCTTCGTGTTCCCAGAGTCCGTTATGATCGCGTTCACGGTCATCGGGCGCGGAGGGCTCTGGATGTTCTTCATGTACAAAGTTGTTGAAGCTCTCGTCGCCGTGACCAGTTTCCTGTGGTGGATCCTCCTGCTCATATGGCTGTTGAAGATGCTCGTTCGCTCCTTCTTCGTGTTGATGCTCCGAAGGTACATTGCTAGAGCTTGTTGCGCTACCTTCCCTCTGATGTGTTGGAGTGTACCTGGGTCTAGATCGATGGATATCTAGAATTTTAGCAAATGATGCCTTCCTCGTCTCCTCATCGGAAAACTCCTCTCCATTCCTAGTCGCAGAGCGCGTGAACTTTTGAGCTTCGTTTTCGGTACCGTCTGGGCCTGTAGACTCCGCAGTTTCATCGTTCTGTGGGGGAGAGGGTAAACCATCTCGGGCCCCAATCGACATGGATTCATCCTGTGTAGACCTACCACCGCTGCGACTAATTCGGTGATTCACTCCACTATCCTCTCGCTCCTGTTTTGGTTCGGGAGCTGTCTTGGGTTTTCCATCGCCATGAACCGCATCGAATTCCTCGAGGACTGATTTCAGTTCAATAATTGCTTTGTGAAGTTCTGGGAACTCGGAACCGACGCTCGAATAGATAGATATGACGTTCCATGCTGCCGTCATCACGTTGTCGAAGCCGGGGAAAGCTGCCTTGGCCATGGCGTTGAACAGCTCGATCTTGAACCTGTCTTCAATCTTGGTGAAAGTCTCGCATTTGGCCGAATCTGGGATTGCAAGAAGGCCAACACGAACACGTTTGTTTGACGAGTGCCTAGTGACTGGTTCGCCACTTGCTCTCTTCCGAGAAATCGCTCCTGGAATATCATCAACTTTCAATTCTTGGACATTTGAGAGAACGTACCGCTGCCCAACCTGTCATTGGTATTGGCGTGCCCGAAATGTCGACTAGTGGGCGCCTATATACATGGTGGGTTAGGACTACTTGTAATTTATGTGTGTGTGCTACGATACTCTGTCCCATCATAGGAGAACCGTGATTAAATTACTTGTCCATCGACAGTAAAGCGTACCTTTTGGTTGAGCAAGTTGTGAGCATATGACCGTTTTGAATTGATGTCAAGTTGATGCTGTTTAATTGTCTGAAACTTGGCTTTCCAGAGCGGTACGAAGGTCTGTGCGACAAAATAGAGAATCGGGGTTGACAAAAAGTTGCCATCGTCCTTCGGCAGTCTATCATTTCGATCGAGATTGGCATTCATACCGTTGTCTATGCGAATGTCCACATTCTTGATTTCATGGGTGTCATTATCATAGACATTGCCTAGATTGTAAACGTTCGCGCCTTTCTTGAGTGTGACAAGAACGAGATCAGGGACGATCTTTGCGCCAACGCGCCGATACTTGGGGGGTTCAATTTCTGCAACTCCCTCAATGAATGTATCCAGATGGCTTGGGTCCAGATACGTTAGCTCTTCCTTGATTGCTTGTGCACGCTTTTGAGGTCGATTGAGGTGAGTGATGTCCATTGTCAAAGCTCAACTCGAGTTTAGCTAGTCTGGAAGACACACGGATGTCAGAAATAGAGTGTAGAAGCAGAGGTGGAGATGAAGATTTGGATAAGATGAGTGACTCACTAGGGTCTTTCAGATATTTCGGATCTCCACGAAATAGAAGTTCACTTTTCAATAGAGGTGTCGACAGCGGGCTTAGGGAGCATGATTTTGTGCGTCGATGACTGAGGTTGGTTGATGGAGCGGGAGGGTGTAGCTGAGGAGAGTCGGGGAGGCTCGAACCTCGGACCTCGAACAAGATATATCTCTCTCCCTAGAGCTATCTCACCCACCAGCCCTCCGTTCTCCTCTCTCTCTCTCTCTCTCTCTCACTTCCTTTTAATATTCTCAGTTTTATCACTGTACCCTCACTACGCCCCTCGGTCGTTATCGGGTCATAAGCTTCGTAACCTCCCTTAAGAACTTGCGGTGTGCCCAGCTCGTAGACTAGCTTGACATCATTGGGTCTTTTCAGTAAACTTGCCGTAGAGGACTCTAATAGAAAGCAGACTGGGCTAGTCGAACATCGAGTTGTAGTGGAAGGCGAAACGAAGAGAATTTCACAAGGGAAACATGTCAATAGATCGAAGGTTCTCTGAATTATCGGTGCGAATGATCACTGAAAGAATATTATCCGCCTACTTTCTAGATTGAAGGCTTTGACGGTCAAGCGCTGAGACCCTACTGATACAAGTCGCCTTAATGTGCGTAGAAGATATTAGATGATGCATGTCGTGAAGCTGTATAGCTCCATTCCATCCATACACCTTACAAATACAAGCCTTCTGGCTCTCCTTCGCTCTTGGTCTTCAGCACCCGTTCTCTGGCGGCACGGAAGTCCTCCATATTCACCCTCATTCGGCGTTCACGAAGAGCCAATAGACCAGCCTCGGAGCAGATAGCTTTGATATCGGCACCGGAGAGATCATCTTTCTGGTTGATGAACTCGTCGAGATCGACATCCTCGTTGAGGGACATCTTGGAAGTGTGGAGCGTGAAGATCTTCTTCTTGGTAGACTCTATTGTGATATTAGTAATCGACGAATCAAGCGAAGTTCCTAGGAGACCTACGATCTGGATTCTCGAACAAAATTTTCCTGTCAATACGGCCAGGTCGAATCAGAGCAGGGTCAAGAGTCTCGATCTTGTTCGTAGCCATGATGACCTTGACATCACCTCGATCATCGAAACCGTCGAGCTGATTGAGAAGCTCCAACATAGTACGCTGAATCTCGCGCTCGCCGCCGGATGTTGACTCGTAGCGCTTGGTACCGATCGCGTCGATCTCGTCGATGAAGACGATTGAGGGTGAATGCTCCGCCGCGACCTGGAAGAGCTGCCGCACTAATCGGGGTCCGTCACCGAGATACTTCTGGATTAGCTCGCTGCCTACGATTCTCAAAAAGGTTGCGCTGGTTTGGTTTGCCACGGCCTTGGCCAGAAGGGTCTTTCCGGTTCCCGGAGCGCCGTAGAGAATGACACCCTTTGGTGGCTTGATGCCCATCTCCTCGTACAGCTCGGGGTGCAACAGAGGAAGCTCTACTGCCTCGCGCACTTCCTGGATCTGTTGTTCTAGCCCACCAATATCCGCATACGACTCTGTCGGTGCCTTATCCAACTTCATGACCGAGACTAACGGATCGGCATCATCTGTCAACACACCAACTACGGAAACCGACTTGTGATGTAGCAGGATGCTAGCGCCTGGTTCGAGCAGGTCCTTGTCGACGAAGGACATGATGGAGACGTAGTATTCGGGGCCGGTGGCGCTGGAAACGATGGCGTGGTCGTCGTCGATGAGCTCTTCCAGATTTCCGACGCCCATGGGGCTGCCTCGCATGTCATCCACCCGCGACCTCTCGTCGGCGTTGCGGTCGGCGGCATCGGGGTCTCCAGCAGTGGCTGCCGGGGCGGCGGTGGTCACAGCCTTTGCCTGCCGCAGACGCTCCTGGTTCTCGACATATTCCTCCTCGAGCAGCAGATGGTCGTGGATGCGTTGCATGCGCAGGTATCTCAGCTTGCATCGCGCGGTCGGGTAGACGATCGGGAGCTTCGCGGCGGCACTGGGGCCTGCCGCCTTCCTCTTCTTGCGCCCGATGCGGGTCGTGGGTTGCGGCGGAGGCTCGTACTTGGGCTTATCCTTCTGCAAAGCGATCACTGTCAGTATGTTGTCCAGGCAGCGAGGCGACGTCGCGGCATGCAGAAAGTGCACTCCAGGACGGCTAGAAGATGTGGGCAGTACGGACCTTGTCTTTCTTGTCTTTTCCATCTCCACCGGGCGGGCCTCCTCCGCTGGACTGCTGGTTGCCCTGGACACGTTTAGTATGAGGGTCTCGGGGGTTCCACAGGGCGGCGGGCTCACCATGGCGCCAGACCACGCAGATGTGTCGGGCTAGGTCGTGGGAAGGGGGTATGCGTGCAGATGGTAGCGGCCGGTGTAGGGAGCGCAGGACGAGGGGGGTGGTGTGTTTGTGATGGTGGTGATGGATGCCCGTGGACGAGCTGATGCACTTCGGAGCCTCGCCAAGCGCCTAGCGCGCCTGCCATGAGTGACGCGGGCCTCACGCCTCGAACCTTCCGCCATTCGCCATAGAGAAACAGACACGTCAAGGCTGCCTTTACCGCTGCCGATAAAACTATCGCCCATTCTCCCATCCAACGCTCTCTGCCACCGCGCTGTCCAGCTTCACAACACCCTCTACAGCGGCCGAGCTCAGACTCACAGCCCGCCGGTGAGAGCAAGCTCCAGGACCCCACGCAGAGCCACCGCTCCACCTTTCCCCATAAACTCCCCAACGCAACCGCCTGCATTGTGAGCGGCCCTTTCCCGCCCTCTTGGGCAAAAGGCTGTTTGTGCGGCTCCGCCCGTCTGCCTGATTTGACTCATCTACGGCCCCCGCGGGCGCCTCTTCAAGCCTGAGGCTGACGCTTCAACTCTAGGGTTCCCCGACCTTGCTGCCTACTTAGCCACCACCCTCCGCCTTCTTCTCGCCGTCTCTCCTCCTCGATAGTCTCCAGTGCCCCATTCTCTTCGCATTCAACAACTGTCATGGCCTCCAACCGCTCTCGCCGCATTGCGAAGGAGATCGCCGATATCAAGGCCGACCAACTCTCTCAGATAATCGTAGACCCTGCAGGGAATGGCGACGACCTTACACATCTACGCGGCCAATTTCGCGGTCCTCCAGACACACCGTATGAAGGCGGTACCTACTATGTCGACATCAAGATCCCCAGCGAATACCCGTTCCGACCTCCGAACATGAGGTTTGAGACAAAGATCTGGCATCCCAATGTCAGCTCCCAGACAGTGAGTTACATGGCTGACAGCTTCATGTTGGAATGGTGTACTGACTATTCAAGGGCGCCATCTGCTTGGATACCCTCGCGTCCCAATGGTCACCGGTACTCACCATCAAGTCCGCCCTGATTTCACTCCAGTCCCTCCTTAGCACACCCGAGCCCAAGGATCCACAAGATGCAGAGGTCGCGGGTATGCTGATTCGAAACGCTTCTGAATTCGAGCACGTCGCCCGCGATTGGGCCGTCAAATATGCAGGAGCACAGAAGAAGGAGATAGCTGAGAGCAGCGGTGGCGCCACAGCAGAGTCCATCAAGAGGAAGGCTCAGCTGGCCAAGGAAAATGAGGCCAAGGTTAAGCTTGCTGCGTATGACGCCCTGCTACCCTCATGTCGCTACTATCAGCCACTTACACCATTTGCAGATACCATGGCTACAGCAAGGATCTCGTCGACCGCTTCGTCGCTATGGGCTTCGATGTCGAGAGCGTCGTCGCTGCATTCGAATACGTCGGCATTGATAAGATGGGAGGGGAGGACTACGAACTGGAGGAAGCTTATATGGGGGATATTACTGCGCGTCTCTTTGGCGAATCGTAATTATCCCATGGATCTACACTGTTACCTGACCATATTGCATTGATCACTGATTATATTTCCCATCAGGCTATACCAATAGGAGCCACAGCCCACTACATGTTATTACTTTGGTGGGAGGATAATCACTGAGTAGAGGATCGGAGACTGGCGTTTTCACCAAGGGTCATCATTTTCATTCCGTAGGTATGCGTTGGCGTCTGGGTCCAATGGGTTTTCGGTGTTGAGTTCCACAGGATGTGTGTTTTCCTTTAGTAGTTTCATAAATCAACAGATATAAATATACCAAATAGGTGTCATTCATCATATGATACATTGTATTACGCTCATTTTTTATTAGTTATTAATCGTCTCCATCCCCTTCCATACAAGTACTCTCAAACTTCTTAAACCCATCAATCAACTTAAGCAACAGCCGTAGAAGCAGGAACAGTGCCCTCAATCACACAAGACCTTCCGGCCGAGTTGCATGTCTGGCTGAGCTCCTCCTCGCCACTGACGGTCACATTCTCGCCCCACAGCCCAACCGTCTGCTTGACACCAACAGCTGTATCAAAAATTAGCACACTCTTCATCGCTCCCCTTCCCTATTTCACAAAGTGGAATACTCACTGTCTCCAAAGTAGTAGTAGCTGAAGCTCGCGTCGCTGCACTCATCCGTCACCGTCGGGCCGCCATCGCCCGGAATGTTCTTGTAAGCACAGGTGACTGTGACTGGGGCGGCGAGGTCGGCGGAGGTGTAGACGGCGGTAAGGTCCCGAGATTGGAAGCCGTTGGCTGCGGAGCTGATGCTGAGGGTGACAGCCCAAGAGCCGTAGTCTGCAGCGCGCTGGACGGCGGCGGCCGATGCGAGGGTCACAAGGGGGAGGATGGCGAAACGCATGTTGGAGTTTGGGCGGTAAAGCGAAGGTGGTTGAGCGAATGTGTTGGTGGTGTGGGAGCGAGGGTGGTTGATTGACTGATGGAGATGGAGAGAGGCTTGGTGATGATGGATAGATAGATAGCGGAGGGAAGAGATGTTTATATACCTCCTCGGTACCTTACCCTACCTTCCTATGTTGATTTAATATGGAGAGACGTGCCCGTGTGGTCCACGTATGACGTGGAATCTCTGCGTACCTACACCGCGTCGCTTTTTTTAGAATACCATTGAATCGAACGTTATGCATCTTGCGTCTGGGCTCCGGAATGCAACGGCGCCAGGCACCGTAGCATCGTCGCATGGTTGAAGGCCCGAAGACAATAGGACGACGGTGCGGTGGCAAGGTTGAATGTGGACGGCTTTCCAGAAACAATGTTCGTTAAAGCGAGGCCCCTGTGCACTTTTATTCATAGTGCCCGGGGGATCTACAATTGCATACCACGGATTGAGCTGGATGGGGGATAGAGGACCGGCGTCGAGCGCTTTATTGGCGAGAGACAACGTTAGGCTAGGGGAAAGGTTAGAAATTCGGGTAATAGGGCGCCGAGCTTGCCGTTAACCCTGCATGCACGTGAGGGTGCTATACACCCCTTGGCGGATTTAGGGGGACTAAATCGTGATGACATGATCGCACGATGTGCTATTTAGCTACTCCGTTTCTGAGTACTTGGGCGTGCTTGCTTGCGGGAAGCATTGTTTCCCCTTTTCTTGGTCGAGAGGATTGTCGGGGGTGTTTCGGGGGAATGCTGGGATGGGAAGGAGACAGGTACCGAGTACTCGTACTCATACGATACCAGTATTTTTAGAGTATTGCGATTGAGGCTCCGAGGTCGTCAATATGGGTTGCGAAAGGGATGAAACGTCAAAGTGTGATTGTTGATTATGGGGACGGAGATCTTGTGTCGAGATGCCGCGGGAAGTACTCTTGAACTGCACATATTTGCGGTGTTCTTAACTCTAGTTTCTTACGGATGCTACATGCAACAAGCTGTCAAAGTGTAATACTACAATTTAGACCCTACGCTGAAAGGTGTTAGAACATTATGATACTTCGCATGATAGGCCCTACATTTTCAAAGTTCCTTCAGATTCTCCATGAGAACGAAAAAGATGCCATTAGATCTGCAAAATTGGAGCATAGCGCAGCTTGACACGAAGAACCTCTAGCTTATGGTGAAGGCCAGCGCGACATAGCTCTCAGGATCACAATACTAGATATTTTACATCTGGCCTGACATCGTAGAGAAGCTTGATATCTGCAGACGAGAAGAAATGGCGCACAGCTCAATCTTCATCGCCTTCGAAGCTGTGGTTGTGGTTGGAGTGGTTGGCGATCTACTACTTGACGTTCCGGACACGCAAAGCTAGACGGGGATGTTCGACGAGGGGGTGGTATAATAAGATCAAGGTGATCATATAATTCGCCCGGCCTGCGAGCCGTGGTTCTGGTTCTTTGTCTTGGGGGGGTTGGACTAGTGTCTTGACGTCTCGTTCTTCCCCCACCGATGGATGATGAGGAGCTGAGAAAACAAAGGTTGTGCGACGTCCGGAAGGATCCTGTGGGATATACACAGGCTGAGGAGAGCTTGCTTTTCCACGGATACGTCGAGCTGTGATGCAATCTCATCGACCAATTCAATCGGCAGTCCAGAGAATTCGCCCGTGCGAGATGTGGTATCGGGTGCCGATGATGTTAGGCAGAAAGAGCAAACTCTGAATACATAGTAGAGGGAAAGAGGGTCTGCTTGACTAGCTGTAAATAGGGGGGGTTGAGATTCGCTGAGGCACGAAACCATGCACATATGTTTCAGCACTTGCGGAGCCAGGCCTTTGGTCTTGTGATTTCGGGTACGACGTCGACGTGCTTACGGAGACACTCCCTCGGGCGTGGTGAATGAGACACCATGGCGCAGGGTTGAGCCAATCTCTCTGGTCTTCTGCTCGAATCGCCTGGCGTTATTCGGAATTGAGAGCTGGGTGAGATGGGGGAGGAAGCGCCACAATGCGGCGACGCCACACAAGCTGCGTTAAGGAAGGCGTGCGCCCGGGCCCGCCTTCCGCGAGTGAATCTTGGAAGGCCGCAACACACTTGACGGCCGCACTCGAGCTCCGGCTACTTCTTCCTGCAAAAGTCATACGATTGCTCCCGATCCTCCTGCCCATTGTGCGTAGATCCATCATAAACCAGACAGGCGTGCTCCGCCGTCCCCAGCACCATGGCTAGCTCGCACGGCACACACGTCATCGGCCAACCAAAACCTTCTCCTCCGCCAACACCACCGAGGCGGCCCTATCCTGAGTCCGCCGTCGATCTTCCGCCCCTGCCGAAGATAGACCACGACGACGACGACGGCCTCGCCGTAATATTTCGACAAACCCCCATTCCTACCATTGTGCTAGATTCCACCCTCGTGATTCGCCAGGTGTCGGACAGCTATGTCGCGGTTTCGGGCGAGTCCAGACGCGAACGAGTGGTGGGGTTGCATGCCTACGACTTCTTTGATCAACAAAACGCCCCCATTCCCTTGCTGGCCGCCCGCAAGGCCTTTGAAGCTGCAATTGAAACTAGACGTCCCCATCAGTCGCAGCATATCGACGGCCAGGTCATCTGGAGCATCCGAACAGTCCCCATTTTCAGCTATGATAGTCTGCGGTATATCCAAATGGAATATCAAGACATCACCGAAGAGCATCAGAGGAAACTAGAACTAGAGGAGCGGCTGGACGCAAACGAGACCTTTCGCATCTTGGTGGAAACCGTCAAGGACTATGCCATTTTTATGCTGGATCCGAAGGGAAAGGTGGCAACTTGGAACGCGGGAGCTCAGTTCTTCAAAGGCTACACGAGGGATGAAATTGTTGGCAAGCATTTTTCCAACTTCTACGGTCAAGAAGATCGTGACTCTGGTAAGCCGGACAGGGAACTTCTCGATGCATTGCGAGACGGCCGAGTCGAAGACGAGGGATGGCGGTACCGGAAGGATGGGTCCAGGTTCTGGGCGAACGTCGTCATAACACCAATATATCGACGCGATACTCTACTTGGATATAGCAAAGTCACTCGAGATCTGAGCGAAAGACGACAAGCGGAGGCTGGGCTCATTGCTGCGTATGAGGAAGCGTCCAAATTAAAGTCCGACTTTTTGGCAAATATGAGCCACGAGATACGAACGCCCATGCATGGCGAGTAAACACATTTCTTATTCACTAATGGCAATATTAACGGAATTATTAGGCATGTTATCAGCTCTTACGCTCCTCCTCGACACAACCCTCGATCCTGAACAATTGGAATTAGGCGGCGTCATCCAACAGTCTGGCGAACTCTTGCTTCAAGTCATCAACGACATCCTCGATTATTCAAAACTCGCATCCGGATCCTTCACTGTTAGCAACAACATCATCAACTTTGCAGATGTGATCCAATCCGTGTTCAAAATACACCAGAAATGCTGTCCACCCCACTTATCCCTCGAAGCCCACCTCGACCCTCAACTACCAAAAGCCGCTGAGGGAGACAGTCTTCGATATCGCCAAATTCTGCAAAATCTCATCTCAAACGCCACTAAATTTACTGAAGAAGGATATGTGCGGTTGAATGCAACTCTCCAGTGTGAAGACGAGCAATTTTACACCATCTTGATAGAAGTCATCGATACAGGTATTGGCGTCCCCGCGTTAGGCTCTAGCACTCTTTTTACCCCCTTTACGCAACTCGACAACTCGGCAACAAAGCGCCACCAGGGTACTGGACTTGGATTATCCATCTGTAAAAGCTTAGCTGAGCTTATGGGAGGGAACATCGGTTTCCATTCCAATCCCGATGAACAAGGAAGTGTATTCTGGTTTACGGCCAAGCTGAAGAAGGTCCATCAGGCCAAACATATTGAAATCTTGAATGACAATCTCGACGCGTTAAATCTTCCCTCAACTACTCCGCCGTTCGAAGAAATCAAGTTAGCCGCCATCAATAAGAGAATTTTACTGGCAGAGGACAATCCTATCAACCAGAAGGTTATGCTAAAGATCCTAGCTGGTCTCGGTTTCAATAGCATTGATTTGGCTATCAACGGACAGGAAGCAGTAACCATGTCTACAAAGGATCCCCCCCCATACCATGTCATACTTATGGACATCAACATGCCTGTCATCGATGGCGTGGCTGCTACAATAATGATTCGCGATGCAGGCATACGCGCCCCGATCATTGCCATGACCGCCAACGCTCTTAAAGGTCATGCAGAGTCGTATATTTCAAAAGGAATGACGGCTTATGTCCCTAAACCAGTCGACCGAAACCTCCTGGTGAAGGTGCTTTTGAGCTGTCTAAGACAAGATCAGCTTAGCTGACATACTGCATGTTGCCAGCTGGGAAGGAATATTTTACATTGGGTTGTACAATTTTTCCACACGAAAAACGTTGGCAACATGACAAGGAAATGAGTGGGAGGTTGCTTTTGATATGCCGTTGATGCGGGTGCGGTACACGGTCATTGTTGTAGGCTGGGATTGCTTTTTTGGGGTAACATTTGTAGCTGCCTTCGATCCAGAGGCATTGAAGGGGACACTTGATCTGCAGCTCCTAGTACGTGGATATTCCCTTTTCCAGCGATGCTCCATGCTCTACTTGAGTCCCAAGCCACACATGATGCATACTTTATTTGTTTGTTACGGTTTAGCGATCATCGTTAGTTCAGAGTAAGCTTGCTAGGCCAAGTGTTGGGAAGGCGCTGGGGAGCAAAGGTGCTGGAAAGCTATTGGCGGGGGCATGGCATGCATCATTTGGTGTTTTGGGAAGAGAACATAGTCTTTTGTTGGAGCGAATTTAACTCGTATAACACCTAATAGGGGTTTGGTTCCTCTGACTTGGGCCACCTTGTGCTAAGTTTGTAGCCTTGTGGGGATGGGCTTGCAGATGGGCTTATAGATGGTTTTCCGAAGGAGGCAGTGATCGAGATGAGGTGAGACTTCAGCGTGTAGTGATCTTTGGCTGCATATTGCACACAATGTGATTCTGGGATTTGCCACTACAGCAGCGGTGTTTGAGCTTCTAGCTAGTATATGACTGAGATGCGGTTTTGAGTGAATGTGGCTGGGATGTGGCTGGAATGTGAACCGAACGTCACCCCTACGACATCTATCAACTCATCACCCACGAAATATCAACATCAAATCCGCATTTTATCCAATCAATTAACCTTCTACCGAGACTTACTGCCCCGAGAATCCAGCAGTAAAACGGCCAGAACCTCGATCAATTAGTGTAGCGCGGCGCTTCGGCCTCCTTTCGCCACAACACATTCAGAAGACGAACTTAGAAAGCCTACTAATTCCACGACAATGCCGCCCAAACGCCGCAAAGCCGCTGAGCCCGGCGACTTTCCGGAGATGAAGAAACGCGTTACGCGCTCATCGACAGGGAAGAGTGCAGACATGGAGGCGATACCAATAACGAAATCATCAAAGTCGATTACGAAGGCATCACCTGCATCCAGTAAAGCCTCCAAACTCAAGACCTCGAAGGCTGCAAAGCGTCAAGATGTCGAACCCACCACCAAACCCAGTTCAACCATCACTACCAACCAAACTACCCTGACCATCAGCCACACATCACTCAAGGCACCCCTCACGTGTCACAAATACACATACGATCCTCCCTCCCCTTCCACACCGACACCAAGGTCAACACTAATCTTCACCCATGGCGCAGGCGGAACCCTCTCCTCACCCGCGATTACGAGCTTCTGCACGGGATATGCGAGCTTGGGTAACGTGCTTGCTTTCCAGGGCAGTATGAATCTAGCGGCAAGGGCCCGGGGGTTTGGGGCCTGCGTGGAGTATCTAAGAGGAGAGGACGGTGGGGGCGATGACGAGAAGAAGAAGAAGAAGACTAAGAAGGGGGGGAAGGAGATAGGGGAAGATATTGAATTGGTACTGGGCGGCCGCAGCATGGGGGCCCGCGCCGCGGTTCTCGCAGCAGCCGAGATCCTATCTTCATCTGCATCCCCCGACCCTACGTCTTTTTCTCAAAAGCCGTCGCTGGTCCTTGTGTCGTACCCCCTCAAAGGGCCTAAGGATATCCGTGACGCTATTCTTCTCGCTCTCCCCTCGCACGTATCCGTGCTGTTTGTTATCGGGGACCGGGACGCCATGTGTCCGCTGGATATGCTCAAAGAGGCTAGGCTGAAGATGGAGGCGGAGACTTGGTTGGTTGTAGTTGAGGGGGCGGATCATGGGATGCATGTCGCAGGTGGCAAGGAGAGGGAGAGGGAGATGGGAGAAGTGGCCGGGAGGGTAGCAGCAGAGTGGGTTGTTGGGAAGGGGGGATGGGAGGAGAGGGAGAGGGTGGTGAGGGGGTAGTTACGAGGACGGGAAGAAGGGAATAGGGAGGGTAGATGGAGGCTCGTAGATACATGGGAGTAAGGTAGGATGTGTTAATCCTTTTGAACCCGGGGTTGGAATTGCTGGCCGTTTTGTCATCTGCACCATGTAGAGCAGTGTATTATCAGCCCCAAATTATCTTTTGTGAGGACTCCGTGTTCTCGCCTGGATCCTCCTTCACAATAAATCGAGGATTCCCTCGACGGTGGTGGCCAGGCGGTTGGTGGCATCGACCTGGAGAAGCTGGATCTCGTCGCCATTCGGCTGACGGCAAAGAACATACTTATTTTGCTTTGCGTACCGCCGCCTCCACGGCAGCCTTGTACGCCGCAACCTCTGTTGACACGAGGGCGAAACGCTCAGCCCGCTCGTCCTCATGCTACTCATGCTCGACACCTTCCAATTCGCGGAGGAGGCGGTACACCTCCCTATAGAACTTCTGCGGGACCTAAAATAAAGAATTAGCACCAAAAATCGGGATCAACGGCGGAAACGCGACATCAACGCGCTGGGAAAACGTTACTAGATCGCAGCCCTTGTGCTGGCTAGAGCAATATTTGCACCGAGTTTTACCTAAGAGCTTGACGCAATTCTCCCCGCCGCCTCCAATCCGCTTGGAGCACCGCAGACAAATCTCAAAGTCCAGACGGAGCGGCGCTCTGGCCCTTTTCGCCAGCGGAGCTGTCTCCGGGGTTCGCGACCCGGCACGTTTACGCTGGGTAGTAGAATCCATAACGCTGGGAGAACGGTACTGAGATGTTCGAAGGACGGCAAAGGACTGAGACGATAAAGACCAAGATTGAAAAGGCAGTGTGTGCAAAGTGTGTTGTTGATGGTTGCAAAAAAAACCAAAAAAAAAACCTCAAGAAGATATTTTATATATCTACTTATTTTTATCTACGTTTCTACGATAACAGCACAGAGTAAAACAACAAGCGCCAACATACCGCCGTTACGACACAACACGAAAGCACAGCGACAATAAACAGAGAAAATATTTCAAAGCACTTCGGTTTGGCAGTGTTCTTATAAGCAAGCTCGGCTAAAGGCAGCAACTGTACCCAATTGTCTTGCCTTTCATTAATACATAGGTGAAGGTATTGTTCAAGGGTCTGGTTTTGCCCTTCTGTTTGTGCGTCCGCCTGCGGGTGGAAGGCGATTCATGACCTTCTTTACCAGCTCTCAGTCATCTTCTCCCGTTTTAGTAAAGAGAAGAATTATCATCCAGATAGACTACACAGAATATATCAACTAGGCCAGCTAGTACCCTATCAATGTATGCTTGGAATGTAGCTGGGGCGTTGGCAAGACCAAGTGGCATCACTAGGTATTCGAAGTGGCCGTAACGAGTGCGAATCACTCATCGAATTACCCCCTCGTCTAGAAGATACAACACCACTCTTGCTCCATCCCAAGCCTCTTGCCCTTTCTCTTATATAGTTTGGGGTGGTGTGGTATTTTGTCTGTACAAGCATTCTGCATCTTCCCACCTCTGCTGGGACATGGTCTCCCCAACCCATAGTCGCTAGTCATAGATACAGTGTGGCATAGTAGAGATACATTTATCATCCTGACCTCGAATCAAGCAATTGCTTAGCTGTCTTGTGGACAACGCAATGGAGTATATTGAGTGAGTGATGTAGTGGTGTTGATGACGGCTGACCGCACATTACCACATCCGCTGATACATCCTTCAACTCGCTTACAGCCCCTCATGACGGATATAGAAGTACTCAGTACGACTCCATTCATCCTCTCAACATTTGCCTAAAATTCCCTATCCATCCCGCGCCATCGATAAAATATGCCTAACTCCCCATCCCATATCCGGCCACCGGACTGCACCGAGTCACGCGGTCTTAAACGCCCTCCCAATGCCGCCGGCGTGAGTTTCGTACATATACAAGGAGAGAGAGAGGGTTCGCCCTACTCATCCCTCTCAATAAGCTCGCCCTCATCCTCCTGATCCCCGGCACGCAGCCCGCCGTAGAGCTCCGCGACCGTGCCCTCATCGACGCTCTTGAGGACGGTCTTCATGTCCTCGGAGCCGATCTCTTCGTACAAGTCTGTGACGCCTGTCACACGGCAAACTCGCGCAGTGGAGGCCATGAGCACGAGACCGATGACAGCGAAGGGACCCACAGCAATGAGCTGTGTGAAGGAGCTGTGGATGCATGTTAGATAGATTTAGATAGACGCGGGAATGAAGAATTGCATACATGTACCATTGGTGAATGCATCGCTCGTCCCAATAGCGGAGTCGCTGCTCGATCTTCTCGGCGATGAAAGCTTTCTTGCCGGAGTTCATGTCTTCAACTAGGTGGCCCAATTCCTTGCGGAATTGCGTGAGCGACTTGAACCAGTTGCTGCGCCGGTGCTGGTTCCGGTTCCTGACGAAGAGGCGCGTGAATAGTTCGTGGATGTCGACGAGGGCTTGCTTGTCCTTGTCGTTGGCCTTGAGGAGGGTCTTGCTCGAGATTTGGGGGCCTTTTGGCATGGCTTTGGAGTTTGCGGTAGTTGCAACGGCCATTGCGATGATGGAGACGAAGGGGGTTGGGATTTGGAGGGGAAGAAGGGTGACTTTAAGGATGTGCTTGTGTGGAAAGTTGAGAGGTGCGTGTGCGTGGGTTGCGAAGAGAGATTCGGTTAGCTGCTTCGGAGACGGTGACGAGGTGGCCTGCGTGTTGGCGGGAGGCGTTGATTATCGGGACCGGGAAAAATGGCAACGGTACGATGAGGTGGTAAAAATACGGCCTCGTGACTGTGTGCTCCCGAGAGCAGAGGCAGCGTTCCGTCAATGCGCAAAGGCAACCGGATTTGACTTGGAGAGCGGAATTGCAGATTTCATACTTTGTAGCACAAGGAGAAAGAGGAATTATGAATGTAAACGAGTAGATAGGATGATCAGAGTTGGGCGGAATGATCCTAAAATATAAGGTTGGGGTCGAGGGAGCAGAACCTGCTTGGTGTTCTTTTCTCGAGGCACAGAATCCTACAGCAACACCAAACAGATCGCCTTGTGCTGCGCAGTTTCAGCGTGAGTGTGGTGAATCGATCTACGGCGTAGATGCTTGAGATGGACTGCTTTGCTTGGGCGATCGCGATGCTTTTAATGGTGTTCAGGGGACGGGGCCCAGGAAATGATGAGGAGCAGCGGTGAAGAATTTGACACCACGAAAATAATAGCGCACACACGCCCTTTCTCTTAATCTCGGTGCCAGAGTATCGTAGGCTCGCAGCAGCTCTGAGGTGAGATGCTGCTAGAATGGTGTAACAGCGTCAGGGAGGGCCCTTCCAGGGGCGCTCACGAGGCAGTAAGCGGTGATGTTGAGATCAGCATCGAGTCACCAAGGAAGGTGACACGGTGCTCCGCTGTGATCGAAACCTCGTGGAGGGGGGGCTGGAGGTCGGTATCCTTCGCATGCTGATGTATTTTGTATCCGGTCCGCCTTGGTGGCCGCGTCGCGTAGTGCCTGCTGCGGGGAGGCTAGCTGCAAGCTCGAGAGCTGGCCTGTCGAAGCTCAGGGAGATCTTCACAGCTCTCGCCAAGGGCCCCTCCTCTCCGCATTCCCCTCTACCACAACACCACTTCTCCACTCCCGCCGAGCCAATCGATCTGGCTCGCATCACCTTATGACCGCCATGCTGCTGGAGTAATTTCGAATGTATCCCGCACGCCCCTGACAGTCACTACCCCTGCCACTACTTTCACACGTGGGGTAGTTGCAGCAATCGGGGGTTTACGCCGACCAACAGCTGCCCGGGTCTGCACCATCGAGAGATCTATGGGGCCATTCCTCCTGCTCTAGAGCTTGCGGAGCGGGGACGGTGTTATCGCTGCAAGCACCCTGTCACTTGTCTCCGCCGCAGCCCGAGCCCTCAATCTTGATGAACGACGATGCCTTCTGGGTGGACGAGACGGGTAAGTACAGATTCACGCTTCTTTTCGACCTCTGGGGGCAACGACTGAGACTCGCAGCGCCTCCGTCATCGCTTATAGGCACCCTCCCTCGCGCGAGAGCGACGGGAGGCGGCATCGGACCGAGTGAGCAGCAAACAGAGACAACGCCCCTACGAATCATACCGACCCTACAACCGCCTGACCACGGCAGTACTGACGGGTATTAGCTGTTAGTATTGCAAAAACAACGATAACTTTGGAAATCGCGCGTCCACGGCCCGTATCCGATTCCCCCCGCTGTGACTCCCGCGCCACGTTTGCGGCACGGTACCACCGGCACAGCATCTGGGCGAGCAGCATCATTGAAGGTACGCCGAGATACAGTAAAAAGGACACCGTAGTGCGTTTCAGAAGGGAATGTGCCTTGCCGGCTCGCCGCTTGGATACGTGTGTTGTCATTACCCCACCCAGGATAAGGACACTGTCCAATGTCCTGGTACGTCTGCGGCACGACGATACACGTGGATGGACGCGATGTATTGCGAGAGCGTCATTGATACTGCAGCGTAGTATTCTGTTGTTGTAGCCATGACGCCCGCGAGATATCGTACCTTGCTGTCGGGCGGTGTAGGCTGCAGGGGTGATGCGCGTCTTGGAAGGTTCGACCCGGAGCATGTAAGGATGGAAGAATCATGATAATCATACGATACAAACTCAATGAGATAGCAAGTTGGCCTAGTGTCATATAGCTTCGCTGCTGACTTGCCCGCCCTCGAAGATTCGACTCAGCGCAGAGGAAATTCGGCTATCTGAGACGTCAAATTGGAGGCAGCAAGTCGGAGTCGTCGAAGCCTCAAACTTCATTGAGGCATCTCTGTTGTCATGAATAATGATGGGAGGTTTCATATGATAGTGGACTGGGGCCGCATCGGAGTCGATGAAGGGCCTGGTTGAAACTGGTACGATGGCACGATGGCACAACGCTGCATGGCCGGAGATGCTAATATAATATCAAGATCGGAAGTTGAATTTTCGATCTCCTACTGTGTAAAACTGGAACTTGGTAAGCATGTCTGTCTCTGCGATGAAGGGTTCTTTGTGTAACTATCCGTAGACTCATTTTTAACAATAGATCGTAACGTCACTTTTAGTACCCGTCGGTGCTGCAAGATGACATGGTAGATCGTTTGTTGTCAGTGCTAGTACCGTGTGTTCCAACATCATGTCCGTCTTTGGCATGGAAAGACGACGTCCCACCTATAGTTACCCATGAGGTCATGTCGAAAACCTCCTTGCTTGGAGTCTACACCACCCTACCGAACAATTTGCCCTTAATCTCAAAGGTCGGTGGATTATCCATATGTTAACCTGCGTATCCGAGTGTCAAGAAGACCCGACATTATTCCGGGGTCGTATACGTCGCCGTATTATATGAACGTCCTTTCTAAAGACTTCATCCGTGAGTGAGACTACATCGCGTAGACCTTATGGATACGCATAAGAAAATCGTTCGGGAAGAGAACAACGGATTGAATGAGATAGGAAGAAAAAAACTGGTATAAACCTTGTTGGAGACTGATGACGGGACTTGGAAACCATCATAATTGAATGCAACCGGCAAGGTAGAGTGGGCCCGGACATAGAATCAGGACCGCATCGCGATGTAGCGGTGCTTGATACTACTTTTGGAATTCGAACTGGATAGTCGACGTGCCATTGCGGGTTATTGCGGCACGTCTCAGCAGATACTACCGTGTAGTACAAGAGCTGGCACGAATTTCGAGGAACCTTTCCGACCTTGAAAGTGATTGGTTGACGATATGCTGCGAACTACAAACCTTCGCCAACGCATCTTGTATGAGGATGGAACTGGAGTTGACAATTTGATCAAGCTAAAATCATGGCTATCCGAGCTTGTGGGCAACGAACTTCCGAAGTCGGGGATACGTCCTGGTAGCTTCGGATTCGGATAATCTGGTGGATTCAAAGAGGAGCTCCGTGCTGGCCTCTTCACCTTGGACAAAATCCTGCCGATCCATCCTGATTTCGATTTTGACTTGGGTTCCACAGAATCTATCGCCCCGGATCTTTGGAAACGACCGATAAAGTTCTTACGCATCACACCTCGACCTTTGTCGCGGCCTCGCTCCTGCGCTTCAACAGCTGCGTCCTTCACATTAGATCTGGCTTCGGTGACACCTGACTGCTTCTCACAAATATCCTCCTAAAGGTTCCCAAGCTTTATCTCTTTTTGATCAGGCCGCTCCTTAGGTACCACCTCTTCCTGTGATAGCAAGGCATTTGAGCCATGGATCTATTCGCGAGCTGCCTCCTTGAATTTGAACACGCCTATCATCATCCTGTTCCTTATCTCTTTTGGTTAGCTTGTCAGGACGCAGCATTCATGCTTATCTCTTGTTTGCCTCCGTCAAACTACCACATTATTTCTCTTGCTAATAGAACCTTCCGGGGCCACGGCAACACGCGTAGGCCAAATTCCATCCTTCTTCTTAATTGCTAGGATCGCCTACATGGACGATGAGTCTCGCCACGCCCGTGGGTATTTCTCTACATCTCAATACCGGCGTCATCGTCCCGGCGGTCGTACATATAGGCATACGGAAACAATCAAAGGCCATCATACTCCATACTGTTGCCTCCGAGCGAACCTTTTAGAATCATGCTCAAGGTCCCGTCCGAGAAGGTTACGTCCCTATTGTTCCAATAGCCGCAGAAACTGCTACTTGACTTCGACACCGAATATACGCAGCGGTGGTTGAGCCTTGCCACTGGAGAAGCCTTCGTCCTCCTCGAGTTATATGATAGGGCTGTTTATGTGAAATGAGCGGTTGCTGCTGTCTTGACTATCTCACTCGCAGATGGTCTGGATGCTCTCAGCAGACGTAGTCTGTCTCTTCGCATCTGCAGGTACAGGATAGTCCGCACCGTTCTACTCCAATATTGCTGGGCTAAGAGAAAACCACATCTGGTCGGAAGCCTTCCGCATCTTTGCCAGCTACTTATCAGGAGGGTATGATCACGGAGTGTGCGGAGGGCTGTGGCGAACGTTCTGCTCGCTCGGCGCTGTCGGTGTGGAAGGTGGCTATCCCACCGCTAGAGGGAACAGGCTGCAAGGCGGCGAGCCAATTTGATCCACTTCATACTGCATCAGCCTTCTAGACTCCGCGACCGTGTAGTCTGCTGGGTTGGACGAGGGGGGCGGCGCTGGCGCCGAATGTGGCAGGCGAGGAAAGGAAAGCGTCGAAAAAGCGCAACAGTCGACTCAGCCGAACGAGGGCTTAGAGCAGAAAGACACGAACTGTCTCTGAAGATACCTGCGGTATTAAGATTATATGCGCAAACCGTCTCTTCGCTGATGGTCGTGGGCGTGGAGGGGACGCGGGGCGGAGGGCGTCGACCTAGAGCCACGGAAGCTCGCTATCACCCAAAGAGACGGAAGCAGAAGGATCTGCTTAACGAGGCCCCTCTGATGGTGTTACACTACTTAGGGCTGTAGACGCATGCCGGACTCGACAACGCTTGTTAGGGCGGAAAGATCACGGGATTAGTCGACAGGGAGCTCCCGAAGCGTCTACCGAGCTTGCTGCCGCTCAAGCAAGCCAGGGGACAGAACACAAAGGACTATGTAAAACGGTACTCCTCTTGAAGGCGCTGTAATACTCAGGGGAGCGCTGTGTGTTGTGCTTTCGGGTATGTTTGGCTGCTGCGTCGTGGTCAAAGCTACTTCCATCGCCAGCCGGCAACACCAAAATCCGATGCCCACGATAGTGGCCTGTGCGCATCCTCACCGCCAGGAGCATCTTCTCTTGATGCACTGTACTGAAGGTCTGGAAGTACACGTACCTGCATGAGCTGTGTATCTTTCATTGGAGAGTCACCTTGCATGAAAGATATATGAAATTCACTATATCTGGAAGTGGTAAACTCGTCGTTCTTGTTGAGAAGCACCAGCATACCCTTCTGCACGGAGATCGATGATGGTACTGCGTCATTGCAGCTGCCTTTTGGGGCACCATTATTTTGCGAGAGATTCTAGTAGATCGATAAATACTTTGGAGCTTTGGTCAAAGGCCATTCTGCATGGATTTTAGATGAGGATGACATGATAGAGCTTGAACCGTTCTTTCTAGATTGGACTGGCCATACTACAAGTCAAGTTTGCATCAAGATCCTAGAACATGATTGCGCTTTCCATTGCTACTGTTCTAATCTTGTAAGCATTCTCTCGCACCGTTCGGAGTTCTCTACACAACTCGGACTCCTGAGTGCCCAGCATGGCACTACTCCAGTCTCTAATATAGGCTTTGAGAGAGCTGCCGCTCCTTCCGGATCTAGACATCATTCCCATTCGCATTGGGATGAATGGCAATGCGTAGCACACGTCTTATTCGATCTCCCTTTCAACGCCACTTAGACGACGAAGTCCCCAGCTTTCTTGCAAGCAGTCTCTACGAGCTCTTAGCCGCTCGCCATTCTTGCACATCTTTCAGACGTCACGCACGCCAGAACGTCACTGCTTAGGAGTTCACACGAATGAGCAGTTGACGCTTGCATACATCCCTCCTTCCATCGCTACCTTGGAAGAACCTCTCTCTCTCGCTCTCTCTCTATCTCTTTCTGTTTCTCTCTATATTCAACCTGTCATATCCCATCGTCCAGACCATTACTCCCCCCTTTTCCATTCTGGAAACTCGTAGTGTACAACCTCGCTGCTCCTGCAAGTTTTACTCTCCTACATCGACTTCACGAAATCCCATCTCCCCTCCTTCGTCCACTGCCCAAAATCCTGTCAGTGAGCTAGTCCTCGCAGTGCCAGCAACCCCTCACCCTCAAGACATCTGTCCCCAGTCCCGGAGACTACACAAAACTTCTCTCCTCTCACAATACCTCCTCATACATCTAAACCAGATAGATCATTGGCTTTCGTTTCTCGTCACTCTTCTCTCCTCGCGTCGTTTTGTCCCCAGGAGCTCCAGCCCACCTCGCCACATGGACGCCTGAGACAGTCTCCGGTCCACTCACATCTATAAGGACTACTTCAGCGCATCCTATCTCATCACCTCCGATTGGGGAATCAGCTCTAAGACGGCGTGCTACGACCGAAGCACTTGCCCACCAATCGATCTTGGAGACCAATATACTAGCCAGGAAGGCCTAGGAACGAGCTGCACAAGCCGAAGCATGCCCTGTGTTACTCCTAACGACTCTTCTGTCAAGCCAGAACACTCCGTACTGTACTCTGAATCAGGGATACTGCTCACGAGCTCCAAATCGCACATTCCGTTCTGCGAAAGCTACTATATGATAGAATACCATCGCTCCCAATATCACCTAGATCAATAACAACGAAGTGCCCACCTGCCTTATCGATCACCTATTCTGCCGCATCAAGTCAAGACATCACGTACATGGCAGTCAGAGCAGCGCGCATCACGAAACCGACGGGAAGACAAGTTTGGTGGACAAAGTCGCTATTTATTTAGTGGAGAGAAGAAATTACAGTAAAAGCCTAGAAAACCCATCCGTTGGTATAGCCCATCGCACATCCTGATCGCCGTCAAGAAGACATCTTGCCATACAACTTTTGTGAAGAAAACCCATGGGTACAAGGTACAACAGCCAGGCGCCATTCTTATATCCGAAGAAACTCCATACATGCTCGAGCTATGCTGAGGAGTTATCTGATGTCGATGTGACAACAAATCGGAAAACACAAGGCAGTCTTGAATGCAAAGAAACCCTACAATCCGGTGCGAAAAGGCCGAAGATTTGAATACGGTCCCTGATTAGATGTAGCCGGAAGAAAATAAGAAAGAAAGTAAGAAAGAAGAAGTAAAGTTTTGAAAGATATCCCATACATGTGGAACATTTCGCGATCTGTATGCGATGCACTAGACGTACACGAACAAGAATGCGATTGAAACGGGGGTGGTACATGGGATACAAATGGCTAAGGCCATGTGCGATCATGGTTACTCCTGAACCACAGACAGAGTGACAGCCGAACTGGTACATGCCACGGGGGCGTCATCGCTTAGAAGCCGTGGTGGCGATAGCCTCCGTATTGACGGCTCGGGCCAGCCATGGCATTTCCAGGGTACATGGGACCAGAGCGGGCGTTGTGGCTAAGTGCGTCGACTGGTGGTCGACCGATCACACCAGGGTTCTGCGGTGCAGCCATGCTGGCAGAGTACGGTGTCATCGCGAAGTACTGCGCGACGAACGTCATTGGGATGAAGTCGAACGGGATGATACAGCGGTGATCGTTGGCGTATGTCTGATTATACCAGATCTCGATCATGCGCTTCACCTGGTTCGGCACATGTTGGTAGGAGAAGGGCGCATTGTATTGCGCGGTCGACATCGCGGCAGCCGACTGGACAAGATCTCGAGGCGTTCCACGATCATAGGCACTAGCACGGTTGCGGTGATCATTTGTCGTTCCAGATCCGTGTGGTGGGTAGAGGCCGACGGTTCGCGCGCTGTCCATTGATCGCTGCAGCTTAGCTGGGTTGTCTGGGCGAGGAAATTCGATCTCAAGACCTGCCTGACGAAAGTCTCCGATAGCAGTGGCATCGTCCTTAGACAAGAAGAGACGTGGGCGACAGAATGGGGTCTCCTGCATGACAGAAGAGTTTCGGAACTTCTGGATGAGAGCCTCTTTTCCTTGGATGGTGGCATAAGATACCTCTGCAGCTTTCGCGGAGCGATAACCGTGCCAGGTGCGATGCTCCAGCTCATCTACCATGCGCAACATACCTTGCATGTCGGTAAAGTTGATGAATGCATAACCGACGTTGCATGCAGACTTGAAGTCTATGCGCAAGTAGATGAAATCGTAACATCCGTAGCACGCTTTGTCGAGGAGAGCCTTCAAACTCATCTAGACACCAAAGATTAGCAGGGTTGCAACAACAAGTTCAGAGAGGCTAACGTACCCAGTCAAGCTTGTTTGGAATGTTCCGCAACATGACGGTGGTGCGAACATCCGTGCCTTGCTCGATCCGCTCACGCTGCACCTTGTTGTGCTGGTCGGCAGGGTGCCGCATAAAGTGGTCGTTAGCCATCCGTGGCGGTTGGTGGAGGAAGCCGACAAGACGGCCCTGATCGTCCTTGCGGGGTGTCTTACTGTGGGGTGAATCATTCCGAGCTGGACCGACCCATGGAACTGGAGTGCAAGTGTTCCACTGCCACTGGAGAGTTGTTAGCATGGGCGAATGACTGAGTTGTTGGACATGGCTGCTTACCTGGGCATCACTCAAGCCCCAAAGAGGATATTCCTTGATTCCTTCGATGGCGCGGTTGGCAGCATCGATCGAATGGAATTCAACACGGTACCGAAGGATACCAGTAGTCTCGTTGGTGCCAGCGTGCTCCATCTCACGGACGACGCCATAGAAAGCCGCAATCTGTTGGACAATACCGGCGATCTCCTTCAGGTCGTTACGAACCAAGTTCGAGAAGGGCTGGATGAGGATGGGTAAGCTGATCTGTCCTTCATAGTCATTGACAGCCACAGTATCCTGCGACTTGGCCACAGCGAACTCGTACGGAGTGATATACTCAATACTGTGCTTGAGGCACTCGAGCAGATACTTGGCCTCACAAGCTTCGCGCAGGCTGTCGAAGCGAATGTGGACACCGCGAGAATATAGCGGGACTGACATGGCAAAGGTCAAGTACTAGAACGCTGTTAGCGAAGCTCATAGGCCAATGAAGTGAACTGCTGAAGTGGAGGTGAACTGCTGAAGAGGTAGTGAACTGGTGAAGAGGAGGTGAACTGGGGAAGAGGAGGTGAACTGGGGAAGAGGAGGTGAACTGGGGAAGAGGAGGTGAACTGGTGATTACTTACCTCCTTCATGTGAGACTGGACAACTTGAAGCTCGATCTCTTGCTCAGTGCCTACAGCCGTACCGTCGGCGAAGTGGACCACGGAGAGATACCTAGAAATGTAGTCCGGATCGTCACGATCGAGCTCATTGACAAACTGTGGCCTAGTGCGTGCCGCGGGTTGAAGGTGGACGCGCGGGTCGCTGGAGACGATAAGAGTTTCTCGGACGGGCTGCTGGACGGGCTGCTTACCGGCCGCGACACTGCTGGGGAGCTGGGCGCGCTGGATGGCCTGGGGATTGCGTGTCACCTCCGGCGAGTAGTAGGTGTTTGGCGTGCCAAGGTCGGGAGGGCTTGACTGTTGCCCGCCGCCGTGGGTGGTCGTTGGCGAGTAAGACATACTGAAGACAAGAGATGTACTATATAGTACTATGGAAGAGAGTGATGAGGCTGATGCTTGAGATGTCAAGCCAAAGAGATGGTCAAGCCAAGGGAGTTGTCAAGAGTCTGTGGACCGAAAGAGGAAGAAGGTGGTGAGGAGAAGGAGGAAGGAGCGAGGAAGATGGGAGGGGACGTCCTTATATAGTGGGAAAGGGCTGGGCACGGTCGGTGAGTCGATGAATCCATTGCCCTTGACCCAATTTGGCAGTCGAGAGTTGGTGAACTGACAAAGTTTAACTGATATCGTTTATATCACAGTTCAAAGTCAAAATCCTCGCCCACCCTCGAGGCCTCATATCTTGGCCCAACATGCTCAGATTTACACGAAAGTGGCATGAGAAGATAGCTCTCGTCGAGCTCTTCCTCGCAATGTATTCTTATATATGGCTGCGAGCCATGGCTGGTGGTGCAGCCAGCTGCGAAGCTGAGCTGGCTCTTTCGAGCTCGCCTGTGACACAACTCCACGCTCGTCTTTCAGCCTAACCTAAATCGGGCGGTGAAGAAACATGGGACGTGCGAGACCCACTCCCGGGCCTCCGAACAGCTCGCTTAGCGGCCTCGGGAGGGCTTCGGGATGGCAGGCAGGAGCCGGTAAGCGAAGGGCTTTGGGGTGAGCGTGGAGATGCAGCATGGGAGAGCAGATGGAGGCAGGCAGGCAGAGAGGGAGTCACAGAGGGAGCCACAGAGGGAGCCACAGAGAGAGCTACAGAGGGAGCCACAGAGGATAGGACCGGCAACGTAGGCTGTGGGGGGATAGAGGGCCGCACAAGGCTACAACCCCAGGGCATAGATGCATACAGACGCATCACAGTCAGTAGACGCAGACGCGGGCAGCAAGGTAGTGACAGAATGTCCAATTCCAAGTGCAGTTCTGGCTTACTGGGCATGTGCTGAGTGTCAGTCCCAGGTATTGAATTTTGAGGCCGGAGAGCAGCAGCACCGAAACAGTAGGCCTTAGCATCACGCTTTGAAGCCGAACTCTCATGGAGAGTAGAGCGACAAAGGGGAGCCTCTATTCCTGAAATGTGGAGGCTGGAGGCGCTTTCTCCAAATCCTCTAGCGGCCCCAGCATCCTCGCTGTGAGCAGATGGCTTCAGCGGCGCCCAACCCCCGAATTTAGAGCTTTGGATTGTAAATTCTAGATATTTACTCAGGTTTAGAATCATGGAATCAACGCAGATGTAATTATCCCTATATATGGCAAGAATGCTCTTTCCCCATCTCTCAAGCCCAGAGCACTCGTATTTTCCTTCTCTCCGCCCAGTCCTAACGTCTCCGGAACCGTAATACCTATAGAAGACCATACTCTCAAATCCAGAAATCAGAGGAAAGCCAGTTGTCCTGTGAGTTCTTATGTAATCGCCAGGGGAGATGCCAAGATGCACATCCATCATGCCATGTCGGACCGATGTCATCCTCGACTAGCCCCAGTATCATGATGTCAGCCCCGTGGCGAAGAGGTACTCCGTAGTTATAGTATTCCTCTTCATGTACTCTTCAACTCTCGCTTGCCGTCATCATAGTCCATGACCAAGTCTATCATCCAACATTATGCTAAACCTTCGTCGTGCATTCGCGTAGCCGACAGCGTCTCTGGAATAGACTCTCTCTAAACTCAATGAGCTGCTGTCGATCGTGGCATCCATCAGCTTATTCTTCGACGTTCGGCGGACTTTTTACAAGACAGGGAGTCGAGGTTACTCCGCTTGCGGTTCGAACAAATTCTGGTAAGTCGTCTGTTAGCTATCTTCGATCTCTATTTCCCTTCACTATACCCTCCTTCTCCTTTTATAAAAGTACCCAGTCAATGAACTGGAGGAGATGGCTGCATTTGCGGTGCTCCGCCATAGGTGTCGTCAGGTGGCATTCTCACGCAGCTCGGCCATCCTCCTTCTCACGATACCGCGAACACATTGCTGCCCTAGGCAATCCGATCATCTCTACCATTTCTATCATCCATGGCTGGAGGTCTTTTCTCTCAATGAACTGGGTTTTGACGCGAAACGGTCGGTCGAGCGTTTAGAGCGTGGTGGTAGGTGGTTCGGGGACGAAGAGACCGGGTACAGGTGCCAAAGTCACACCAGGCGCTGAACTCGGGGTAAATAGGGGTCTGAGAATCTTCCGTTGACGTGAGGAGTGGGTAGACCGTGGTCGAGGTGGGCGTCCAGGAAGGCTCGTTCGTAGCAGATTCTCCTGCCACACCGCAAATGCGACGGGACCTGTTGTCATAGTGGGCGTTAGAAAAGAACTATTTCTTTGGAGTAACACCGTTCATCGGGATCGCTGGCCTACAAGAATAGGATAATACCTTTGTACACGACACAAGATGCAGCGTACTCTAGGCACGGAAGTCGCGCATGTCTTAACACGAGATGGGCTCTTTCGCCCTCGAGAGGAATATCGAAGGCATGTCATGACTGAGACAAGCGAAAGATGCGGTGCTCGTGCGAGCTTGGTGGTTGATATCTTGCATTGAGGGTACGATGCATTTCGCATTTCGTGAACTCATGGCTTGGCAGAAGCTGCAATGGAAGGCGCGACCACATTTGCGCGCAATCGACGGACAACTGCGAGGACAAGGCAGTCGTTATTATGTGGTATCGAGCGGCGACTACGGGACATCATTCAACCAGCTGCGTGCCTAGCCCAATCATTCCTGGAAAAGGTCGCATGCCTTGTGGAGAGCTCTCACTGCGCGCCTCCTGTACATGCAGCATATGCATCACAACACTTCGGGGATCATTTATGTCCTCCACTTTGTATCGCTCACTTCAAATATGGGTCATCCCACTAGGGCAGAGGTCATGTATATGCTCCCAGCGCATCCCCAGCTCATCAACGAACAGACCAACAGCCTACCACCGGCTCGGCCGCAACGACGTTGGACGACAAACGACGACCCGCCGCCGCCGCTACACATTACTGTGCGCCTGAACTATATCCTACTATCCTCAGGGGAGGATCGTGTGACTGACGAAGGCGGCATCCTCAACCCGCAGGAAGAACGTTTCTCACTCACGGATGGATCTTCCCACAAGCGCATGATTCATTATTGAATTTGCGGCGTCAGATGCCAATGACTGACTGACTTCCGTATGAAAGACATATTCTTGAAAGTCGCGGCGACGACGACAAGAAAATCGCTGGGGCTTCACTCAAGCATCGCCTCCCAAGCACGGAATCCTTTCGCTACCACAACATATGAGGATCGTTGCTGCAGCCTACAATTGGGGCCCCGAATAAAAACCAGCCATTTCAACAAGCCTAACACCCTATCTCTCGCACCCGTTCACTTC
This sequence comes from Melanomma pulvis-pyrius CBS 109.77, assembly GCA_010093585.1. Lineage (NCBI taxonomy): Eukaryota > Fungi > Ascomycota > Dothideomycetes > Pleosporales > Melanommataceae > Melanomma > Melanomma pulvis-pyrius. The sequence goes on along the minus strand of MU001785.1, from coordinate 64,798 downwards.
TTATATTCTTTTTAGTGTTCTTCTCGTAGAAGTCTCCTCCGAATCCAAAGGCACCCTTTAAATCTCTATGCTGGTCTTTTCGGCGAAGACCGAAGCATGTATGAGCAATGTACGGCTCAAGATATGCAACACCCTCCACGATCGAGTATTGTACCGTTTCAATTCCGGTTGAGCAATCATTCGCTCCAGGAAGGGTAAAACAAAGTTCACCGTGTCATACGTGATTAGCGAAATGGTCAAAGCACTAGAAGAAGTATTTTTTGCCCGATGTGACAGGTCCTGAGATAATGGACGTGAACAAACAGATCGACAGTATGGAGGGAAAGACGGGTCTCAACACTGGTCGAACACCCGTAATGTCCAACATCAATAAATGACTTACATTCCAGCTGCGGTTAATTGTCTTAGGAAATTATGAATCTATTCCCGCAGTTACCACACAATTGAATTCAATAACTCTCAACCTCTGACAAGTCGACATTTGAGCCGAGCCGGTCCATATATCCACAACCACGGTTATGAACCGTTCCCATCGCCATTACTGAAACAACAACAAGCTATTATTCTAGGTCCAGATATCGGGTGTGTCAAACACGTTACTTTAACATATATACGAAGTTACGCATCGTCAGACCTTGGCATACTTTATATCATTAATCACGATATCAAGATCAACCGAAATGTGAGTGTCACTTAAAATCACCACGATTCTACTTCCCAGAGCTTTTGCGATCAGAATTTTACACTTTGACTGCTCTCCAATTCTATTCGACCGTCTCAATGCGCTGGTTATCTTTTCCGGACTAGTCCATAAACGCATGTAAGTAAAGTCCCAAATACAAATCTATGCGTTATGTCAAGGTATACAGTGATATATCATCTAATTGGCCTGTAAATCCCCTTGAATCCTATCATGGTAGCGGGATTATCCATTTTCTTGTTAAAAACACACTAATTTTTGTGAGATTCATCAAATGTGAGAGGGAATGCCTTCAACGCCAGAATCGCGATCACTAATGTTTCCAAGCTCACCTACTGCACACCCTACGCTTTTTCAGAATATAGTCTCCTGATTTCTACAAATGAGCAACATGTTTCATGTACCCTCACTACTCTCCGACTATAGACCGCGGATCCTTTAAACGGGGTTCACAAGCTCTTGCAGATATCTCGTAGGTTCGGTTGATGGAATTACAGTGTACTCTTCTCCGGAGAGTATGAAGAGTAAGATCGAAGCATTCAAGCTAGGATTCTGCATGTTGACCGGATCTGCGCAAGGCAGGAGGTCACATTGAAGAATGACTTCCACGACTTTCCTAGGCGGAATTGGCAGCGTGATAATGGCGTGCTGTGTGCGGATAAGAAGCTAGGACGATCAGAGTCTCGACAGTCCGGACAGTCCGGATAATCGTGGACATGTCGCTTTCAGCAAAGGCAACTTGTGCCCGAAGACGCATCCCGTAAAGATCTCCTGGCTCATATTGGAGATTGTATGAAATACAACCAAGTCCAACGACCCAGTCCTCTGACCTACCGATGACTTGCATCCTTTTGTGTTCTCGAATAGGAATACGTGAGTCTTCCTCCTCACTCTCCCTATCTCTAAGTGCATGGGCTTTGGCTAACGTATTGCGTAAGCACCGGATTCAGACAGCGCGCTGGTTACGTGTTCGGTAGGACATACGACTCTCGGCAAATAGTCATGGACGCGGAAACTGAATGTGGTGAAGAATCATCAAGAACTGTGAAATGTCCAGCACTGAAGAGTCAGTCGTTTAATACTGCAAATAGGCGCATGTTGAAGAATCAGATTGATGACAATAGCCACAGATGTGTGTATAGCCTGCGGGACTTAGCTGATAATGCATCATGAGTACTGATATCTATTGAGATAGTGATTGATCACCTACCTAGAAGGGAGCACTAAGGCGGGAGAGCCTGTGCATTCTGGTACGTCAAACCCTGGGAGGATTTCCCCGCTGTCTCCCAAATCTACACAAATAACCAACAGATACTCATAATGAGTCATACTCGGTCGAAATATAAAAAGTAAAGTACAGACAAGATTATAAGTATGTGGAAACTTTCATGTTACACATGATATCAAACAACATCATTGCTTTTCCGGTTTATCAACGCTGTGACAACCCCTCAGTCTTCGCCTCAAATCTAATATCCAGTGATTGAACAAAGCTCGCTCGACCGTGCCTCACCAAACACGGACTCATTCATGCACCACGCCCCTTCTTCTAAGGTTCTCACAATCCTACCCCCATCTACTCCAACTCTCGAGCAGTCGTCGTCCAAACACTCTAACTCGCATCAGATTGCTGCAGTACTACCAGCTCCCACCCAACCCATCTAATTAGCACTTATATCTCTTATCCAAATATGCCCGTGTCCAGCCGCATCAAAGATACAACCCTCGCAAGCACCTTCACACCAACCCGCCACAAAACACCGCACCCCTCTATTGAACCCACGACCCACAAGCTCTCTACCCCTCTCACGATCTGCATTGTCGGGGCCTCGCGCGGAATCGGGGCCTCAATCGCATACGCCTATGCGCAAGCTGGCGCCGCAACCCTCGTACTCGTCGCACGTTCTTCGTCCCCAGGACTCGCCGCTGTTGAACAGCGGGTCAAGGCTCTAAACCCCACTGTTCGAACAGTGCTTATACACTGCGACATCACATCCTCGTCCAGTGTCGCCTCACTAGCGGATAAAATACAGACCGACATCGGGAAACTGGATATCGTGGTGCTGAACTCGGGCTACTCCGGTCCCGTGGTCTTGAAAGTCGAGGATGGCGACCCAGCAGATTTCCAAGACGTGTTCAACGTCAATGTGCAGGGGACGTATCTCATCGCGCATTATTTTATTCCGCTCTTGAAGGCGAGTGGGGGTATGAAGACGTTTATCGCTGTGGGCTCATTCGCGGCGTGTATTGTTGATGGGCATATTGCGAATACGGCGTACTGTGTTAGTAAAGTAAGAAGTGTAGTTTGATGTGAAGTGGCCAGGCGACTGATTGAGATAGTTTGCGCAGACGCGGTTGGTGGAGTTTATTAGTGAGCAGCATGGGGCAGAGGGTGTGTTGGCTGTTGCGGTGCATCCTGGGGCCGTGTTGACGGAGATGGCGGATCAGACTACCCCTGAGAGTTTTAGACCTTGTGAGTTTTCCCTACCGTGAGGGTATTAAAAAGGATATGAGTTGCTGACTTCTGATGTATAGATCTTACAGATGCCCCTGGTTTGTGTGGTGCATTCTTGGTGTGGCTGTGCCAGGAGAAGCGAATGTGGTTGAACGGGCGATTGGTGTCGGCGACTTGGGATGTGGATGAGTTGGTGGAGAGGAAGGGGGATATTGAGGAGCAGGATCTGTTGAAGTGGGGGTTTAGGGTTGGGCAATCTTCAATGAAGTAGAAAGAAGATCAGAACTTCAAACAAGGAAGAAAGTTTCTTTTGAAGCATGGTTCCATATCTATGATGTTTGGAAGGCAACCCTCGAGTTTCCTTGTTGTTTCTTTTCTTCAGGAGGTTAATGAAATATGTAGGGATGATTTAGTGAGATGTTTATTACCTCGACAACTCATTGACACGAATGTGATGTGATGCGATGAAAAGAGATGAAGAATATACTGATAGAGCAGGGGTCAGGGCAAGTAGGCCGTGCAAACCGAAGCTCCTTTCGGCTCAAGTTCTTACTTACAACTTCGAATCACCTGAATTAGAGATTTCAAATGTCTCTCACAAAAGACGAGATTCACCGGCTGTCATGTTAACCCATCCCATCTTCGGTATGCCGATCTGAAGCCTCGACAGCCAGCTGATTGGCTCTCTGTTCGCATTTTCAAGATTCCGGTGAAGGATCGTGGCTGGAGTCGATATCAATCTCTTGTGGAACGTGGCGTTGCCCACTTTATCCCAGGCTGGGGGCTGAAGAGAAAACGAGGCATACTCGCAAGCACTCTTGTGCTACTGTACATATCACAGGACGTCCGAGGGGTCAAATTGGGAGCTGAAGAGGTGAGATGATTCCAAAGCATCCAAAACCGCGGCAAGAAGATCATAAAGGGCAAAATCCTTTCGCTCACATCAACTTCGAGGTGCAGGCCTTGCTCTCCCGAAACAGCTACCGCTTTGCCTAAGCAGGGCTAAGCATGGCTATAAATACTGCACCCGCCGCGCGGTTGCAAAGCGCGGTTCGTGTGTGCTTGGCGCTTGGCTAAGTCGGGCAACGTGGGTTACAAGCTCGGTGGAGCTGCGGAGACGAGACGGAGGCGGAGGCGTGCCACGGCTGAAGCTGGTGAGGCTGATGGCTGCTGGCTGCTGCGTACGATTCGAGATGGACGTCCTCTTCTTTTCCTTCACGGACCACGACACCGCTGCTGCTCACTTGTCTTTTCAACCACGCTCCTTAACTCGACCTCCCGCGCCTGCTGCCCATCTCCGTCCTTCTCAACTTCTTACACGCCCAGACGCAGGGGCCTGACAATCCTCCGACTAGATACACGAGTGTTGTTGCGCCGTCAGCTGTGTTTACAGTACACTCTACCCCCTAGAGCATCCTCCAGCGGTAGCCTGGTGCCAACGACCCTTCTTGGAACACCCCCCCAGAAGCAACGATGCGAGTCCCGCAAAGCTACATCCAGAAGTGCAAGGTCGTGGCGCACGTCTTCCAGATCCTACTCATCTTCGTCGCGGGATGTCTGACGTTGGCTGTCCTGACCAAAGGCGGGGATATCGGAGGTGCGACAAAATACTACATCGCCCTGGTATGTTGATTCCTCTTCTGCTGGTCGCGCAATTGGAAAAGGGAGCGTGGTGTTGGTCAATAGGAGGCTGACTATTGTGTTACAGTGCTTCCTCACCGGCCCTGGAATTATATACCTCGTCATGGTGCCCGCTTGGCGGAGAACGCGCCGGTTTGCAAATGCGTATGCGTTTCTGGCTTTGGACGCCCTATATACATGTACGACACCTCCCGAGCCGCCCCACGAATGGCATATTGGACCCCACAATATACAACAGAATGCTAACACAACACGGAATAGTGCTCTGGTTCGCGGCCTTCATCGCCGTTGCAATGTGGAATTCAAATGGCATAAGCGGCGGTGCTGTTGATGCTGGAGCTAGCGAGAAGGACGGCAATTGCACGACTTTTAGGTTCGGCAGCGAGTCAAAATGCAAACTCAGTCGCGCAACAGTGGGCTTTGGCGTAGTCGTCTTGTATGCTGATATCAACCCTTGGCTTCTTTGGAGGCAATGCTAACACTACTTCCTTGTAGCATATTCTTCGGAGTCACGACCGCCATCTCGAGCTACTACATGGTCAAATTCCGCAAAGACGGTGTCCTCCCCTACGAATCCGACAAGATAAACCCACACCATGCCTCAGGTGACAACGCCGCCGCAAAAGACAACGCCTGGTCCACCGAAATCGAAACTCACGAGTCCGACGACGAGGACCGGCACACCGAGCACGGCGGCAACCAACAGGAAGACGAATACGCGCTGCTGCATTCTACAGAAACGGATGAGGGACGGCATCCGGGGCGTCCTCTTAGCTGGGGTGCGGGGAACAGGGATAGTTATGGTAGAAATCCGGCAGCGCCGTACGCGGGGCTAGATGACCATGCTAATGCGCTGAGCCCAGGCGGTTATGAGGAGTATAGGCGGGAACCTGCCGTGGAATTGGATCAAGATCATTCGTATAAAGGTGCTCAGCCAGCAGCGGGACCAGAGCAGCAGTATGGGAGTGGGGGACAGGGGTACAGCTTTAGTGGTGGGAATCGGTAAAGGTATTCAAAATAGGAGAATGTAGGAGGAGAGAGATATTTTTCATACCTAGGAGATGCTTTTGGCACTTTTTACTTGGAGTAAGTGTTGTATGGAAAAAGATGCACTGTGAATTGGAGTTTCGGGTATTTTTGCATCGGCCCTCAGGCCTGAGCGATCTTTTCGTGTTTTGAATCTACACTTTAGAACATACGCTTAGCCTTTTCTCTTTGCATATCTGAAGATTAGAAAAGACTTTCCTTTCTCGATCATTTCTCTCCCTAGAATTTCCACAATGAGTAGACAGTCTGAGTGCAGGGATTATAATCACGAATAGACTCGGAACTCGTATCAGGTGATGGCATCTGTAAAAGCAATATACTCTGAAAATACTTCCTGGCCTCTGACTTGTCCAAGGAAGGTCCCCGTCCACGGAAAGGACGCAAATACTAATCTCCCACATCCTACGGCTGTCGAATGGTCCCGTCAGCCGTGGCGAAGCAAGTGCATGCTTCTGTCTCCAAATGCCCTCATTCTGCGAAGTTAGACCGTGCTACCAAGTCGAATAGGATTCCGTCAGTGGTACTATCTATGACATCGGCGACGTTGACGATCGGGCTGTCTTGTCCCACTGCTCAGCCCTGTTTTCCATATCCGAGTCTGGTCGTTGTACGCAGTTAAGACCAGGTTTACGTATGTGTGTTCAACAAGCGAACGGTCTGTGTACTACATACGTCGTGCAGCCGACCTCTTTGCTTAAACCTGGGCCGATTTGGCGAGGTATCGAACGCGCCGTGGATCTTAAAGGGTCTATCTAGGTAGGGTGGGGGAGGTGAAAGTGGAAGTAGATTTTCTTTTTTAATGGCGATGAGATGGGGATCTAAGCCTAGGCTTGAGAGCAGGGGGTCCCAGTTTTCGAAAGAGATTATACTAATCATTTTAAGATTATGCGCGAGATGGATGGGAGGTTGGGCACACATGCTTGTTATATGATGAAAGAAATGGATGGACAGGACTGTCAAGATACTCCTAATACGAGCTGTGTGATTGCGTAGTTTGTACTTAGTTGGATTGAAATGTAATTTTACCTGCTATTATTTGCTGTAGACACGACTGGCTTTATTATGTGTTTACTCTTTCCCCTTGATCAACACTGATCCCATGATATTGGCTGTTGAGATCGAGGTAAAGAATGTGGCCATGAGGTCATTTCCAAGCAAGACACTCTGCGGCATTTGTGCGATGGGTTGCATGGGGGCTCTGGATTTCTTCACCATGTTCTTAAGGCGCACCGGGCCTTGAAGGTGTTGGCACAGTATAGAGTTTCAGTCGAGTATTATACTACTGCAAGCCACAGCGCTTTTCCATCTAGAAACATGTAACCTAACAAGCTTTATTGTAGCTCAGCATACTAGACGGTATTTTAGCCCCTGGATGGGAAGACAGGCGATGAGTATGAGGTATGTTGATTAGTGAACACTCATTCACCGAGGACGTGTGTTGATATCACCGTGCCACAGCAAGCGAGGCAACACGGAAATCCGTGTTCGATCTCCTCATACTATAGTTAATGAAGTCATATGCTACTGACTTTGTTTCTGACGCAACCATGGTAGTGTTAACATGATATACCAACCTGTGCCCTGTATCCCGTGGGAGGAAGAAGGCGTGAAATTTGTGGAGTGCAGAGCTGACTCTGGTACCACAATTGTTCATCCGCGATTTCTAACGCCCCACCATTGCCTCGATTAGTCTTGCCTTTGCTCTAGGCGTGTATCCAGAAGCGGGTGGGTTGGATGTCGGCTGGCAAACAGGATGCTGTGATGAGTGAACAGTTTGAGGCAGGATATCACGGGACGGTGGCGGCGATGGTGACGACAATCATACGATGTGTGCTCCTCCTCAGACCATCCGGCGGTGAAGTTGGTGATGGCTGGAATGGTGTTGAGGGTGGAAAGGGTCGGGGAAGCTGAGGTGTGGCAAAAACTGTCTACACTGATGCGCCCGCCTTGCGTGCGCCACACATGAAACGAAGATGCACACGCTTCACTCATCGCCATGGCGGGCCATTCAACATCACGATCCATGTCAACTCCGCGTCGTCTCACTCTCCCATGGCACATGTGCATCATTTTCCGGCCGTACATCCGCGAGTGCTCGCTCGGAGCTGGCTCCTACTAATCACGCTTGCGTCGGTTCTCCATGTTTTGTAATCACACAATGCAAGCGCTATAGCCCTCAGTCTCCTCGACGAGGCGCAATGGGACCTCGATCGATGCGCTGGAATTTTCGGCGCTCAATTTGTGACCCTGCACCTCGCAGCTCTTAAACAGCGCAACATGACGGCAACCAAGGTGAGCCGCAACCCAGTCTTCCCTGTGCCCTTCTACATCCTGCGTCTGCGTCCCGCTTACTGATTCCCACTCCGCATAGATCCCCTACAACAAGGCGGCCGACGACATCGGACAGTGGAACCGAATGCCCTCCAGGTTCCGTAACTTAATTCCCTCGCAGCACTTCCCCCCGGAGAAGGGCCGCTATGTCCTCTACGTCAACTACTGCTGCCCCTGGGCGCATCGAACCATCCTCGTTCATGGACTGAAGGGACTGGAGGACATTGTACAGCTGGTCGAAGTGGATGCGAGGGACTCGACGCACGGTTGGTGGTTCTCAGGGAAGAGAGGCCCGGACCGGGACCCCGTATATGGCGTCAAATACGTAAAGGAGTTGTATCTAAAGGCAGATCCCCAGTACAATGGGAGAATAACTGTCCCATTGCTGTGGGACAAGAAGCATGGTTAGTGCCAAAACGACCCCATGGCGCTGTCCCTGCACTCTAGTGTAGACTCAGCGTCAGCGAATGATGCGCTCCGAGAAGAGCCGCATTGGAGACCCTTGTCAGAACGACATGCTAACTCTGACTAGAGACAATCGTGAACAACGAGAGCAGTGAAATCATTCGCATCTTCTTCGAGGGGTTCGACGACTTTCTGCCTGTTGACAAACGCGAAATAAGCAAGGGAGCGGCTGCGTTCGTTCCAACGCAGCTACGGACCCAAATTGACACCCTCAATTCCTGGGTATACGACAATGTAAACAATGGCGTTTACAAGGCGGGCTTCGCAAGCTCTCAAGCAGCCTACGACGAGCATGTCACCAAGCTCTTTGAGGCTCTTGATCGGCTGGAATACCATCTCTCAGAAGCCAGTCACTATCCCTATCTCTTCGGCGAGCACATCACTGAGGCAGATATACGGCTGTACACGACATTGATCCGATTCGACATTTCTTACTACACTCTCTTCAAGTGCAACAAGAAGATGATTCGGTCAGATTACCCTCGTCTTCACGCTTGGCTGAGACGTCTGTATTGGAACGAGGGGCCCGAGACTGCGGGAGGTGTCTTCAAAAACACCACTTTCTTTGATGCGGTAAGTCAAGATCTTGCGCACTTTAAGACCATCACTTAATGCTTATCAGATCAAACGCGGATACTCGTCAGTTGCTGCTGGGAATGGAATTGTTCCAGCAGGGCCTGTCCCTCATATCCTACCTTTGTAGGTGCACATATTGGATCTTGGGTTTTTCCATTGCTTGCCGGTATGGATAATTATGTCCATATTCATTCGCGATTTCTCAGGGTTGCCGAATTTGCGTTTTGCGAATCTGCTTCAAACCACACCATTACAGCCCCCGGAACATTCTTTACTGGTGGCGCTGTGGAGTCTGTCGTATACCTAGTCATTTCTGGAGTTGAGTGCTTATTAGCGAATGGAAATTTTGTTCCTTGCACAGTACCTGGGCAATCAGATCAATGAAATCAAAACGAGTACGCTAAGCATCTTTATTCATTCTAAGACTCGTACCGACTTTTGCAATCTAAGTTCTTGTGCTTCTCGTTAGTACTTTGTCTGAAGCCCAAGACAGTTTGAGGGGTCACGTGCAGGTAACGGCGTTACACAACCTCGTAACAGCAAGGCGCCACCCCACATAATTATATCCATCCCATCTCCATGACCACCGCTCTTTTCTCTCTGTGAATGCTGCCCTGTTAAAGTGCCGGATAGTTAAAGCTGGCGTCGGTTTTTGACTTCATCTTTGCTCGGCACATTAGCTCGTGTGAGTACGCCTACACACGGTTCCTTTGTCTCGTCTGCTCTTGCCAACATCCGTCTCATCTCACATTCCAAGGCTAGCAGCCTCATTCGCAGTCATGGTCACCACCGACCATCTGAGTCTATTTCCCGAGGAGCTGATCGACGCTATCTGCGCAAAATTCAATCGAATGGACATGGTCAACTTCCGTCTGACATCGCGAGCGTTCGAACATAAGTCCGCCCGCCAGATCAACTATCCACCTAGTCGATTCGCCTCGACGAATTACAAGCCGCTATTATGGTTGGGAAGGTTTATCCCCGTTTTCTCTGCTCTCCAATCACTCTGCATTACGGGCGGAGAGCACTTGGAAGAAAGGAAAATCTTTACACTTCTTGCCAGGTCTGCCTACTTCCCAGACCTGCGCAGCTTGTTCAACCATAGCACCAAGCTCGAGGAGTTCTACACCCAAGATATTTCAATCAGTACACCACAGTTCAGCGGCGATTTCCTCGACCTGTTACGTGCGTTGACTAGACTTCCGGTTTTGTTGTCGATTGATTTCATTCAAGGTTCTGTGAGGCCAAAACTACATTATTTAGATCGGGATGGGAATTTGCTAGGAGATATATTTTGGCGAGTATGCATTAAGGAAGCAACGCCGGCTGCTTTTCATGTCTCGTTGGAGGGGGAAATTGCTGCTACCCAGCACGATCTTCGTAGAAACTATTAAATCTTGAAGTAAGGACATTACTTTTCTCCCTTCTAATACATCTATTTCCCTTGTTACATCATGTTAACTTCCACTCAGGCGTCAATATGCCAACCCCCCCTTTGGCTCATACTCTTAGTGTGCTCTTTCCTTCGTGGGGCGGAAGACTCCGGTTGTCCGTTCTGACGAGGGTCCATTTTGTCTCTAATTGAGGTGGTAAAGCGCGGTACGCTGTCGTGTTCTCTGTTTTATATCTCCGTCTGACGGGGTGTATTCATTTCTCCGGCACAACGTGGACCTCCCAGTCTGCCCCGTCCTTTCCTTTAACTTTCCCTCTTTTATCAGAATCCCCAAGTGGTCCATCTGGACTCATTATATCACTCTTCAGCACGCCCCTAATGTCACCATTCCTCAAAAAACTTAGGAATTCGACGGAGACATCGATATACTCCTTGAGCGCGACCTTAGAATGCAGCGTTGTCCTAGTCACCATCTTCATAATCCACGGCACAATCAATGGCGCATCCGTACACGAAGGATGCGCAGTTCCAGCTACGACACAAGTCAGCTCAGCTACCACAAGTCTCGTCACCCTCGCCGGGAAGCTTACATAGCGTCATGAACCACCCTTTCTTAGTACTTTCAACCAATTTCTTCACAACATCAAAATGCCACCCCTGTCCATAGAATTGAACCTGCTTCTCGGTCCATTCTCCTGAATGCATCACTAGGATAGGTACATCGATCTCTTTATTCAGACGTCCGGACCCCTTCCCTGGATCTAGCATTATAGCACCATTTATCGGCATTTTTTCGCTTGGAGCATTCTTCAGAGCCTGTAACGCTCCAGTCGCACCGTACGAATGCCCCACTACTGTGACAGCCGACATATCTAATCGATTTTTAAATCCCGGAAAAGTAGAGCGTGGCGAATTGGGCTTGCGATTTGGGATAAGGTCCCCATGGCCGGCGTTTAGGAGACTAAAAAGACGTATCGTCTCTTCTATTTCTGCTTCGCGGAAAGCGAGTTGGGCGACTTGTAAATCGGCAACGGTTATTGGGGGTTCGGATCTACAAATTTTAGTTTAGTCGGTCATTTCAGAATAAATAGTACCAAAGGATGTCATACACGAAATCTTGAGGTTTTAAATGCCATACTGTCCTTTTCTTCCCGTCTGGAAAATGAATGATGGACCCCGGACCACTCCCATCCCGATGCTCGACCGCCGCGACCACCACGCCATGACTCGCGATACTGCCCAGGTAATGTGAATACGACTGCGACATACCCGCCATCCCATGTGTAAACACTACACACGGCAATGCGCCCCTTCCCTCCTCAGTTCCTTCCTCCATGATGCCTACCCCCACCCCCCTCTCTTTCTCCTTCCCACTAACTAAGTTGAAAATACGGCCTAGTCCGGAAACGCCTCCACTCTCATCAACAAGGATTTTACCCTCCCTAGATAATAGTGGCGCGCCGACGGTCCCCGGGATTACCGTTTTGGAACCTAGCAACCAAAGCATGAAAGTGAAGAGGGATTGGAACGGCGGGAAGGTGACACCTGCGATGCGTGCGTAGCCGCGCCCGATTAGGGAGATAGGCTGTGGGAGCCAGGGGCGGGCGATGGGTCGAGGGATTGAGGGGGAGGAGGTCGGGAGAACGGACGGGTAGTAGAGGGTTACTGCTAGGGTCGAAAGCTGCGGGCGAGCGTGTTAGAAGGAACTCACAAGCTCAGGACAGACGGGTGAAGAAATCGTAGGATGTAGGCATAGAAAATAGATGGAAAGTATGAAACAAGCTGCATGTTCTCCAATTTTGGATCTCTCGATCGAGAGCATCGCTTCTGCAAGATTGGAGATGGATGATAGATAGCTCAGAATAGCAACTGGCGTTGAACCCACGAGCGAATCAGAGCCGATATAAATGGATGCACTACAAACCTCAAACGCCCTCTCTCCCGTGGCCCTCAAAACCGCCTCCCCAATAACCCTCCGCTCAACCTCCACCTCGACGTCCAAAACGCCCACCCTATGCGGCCCGGTGTACTCCGGGAGCGGAAAGACAAGCGGCGTAAGACTAAACACGAAGATCCAAAACAATAGGAACGCAGAACCAAAGAAGACGAGGCGCCGCCATGACGAGAAGCGCGGTGGGCGGCGGAGGCGGAACATGGCGTGGGTATATGAGTTTGGAGGTCTGAGGATAGAATGGGTGGTGATGGCGGACGCGTGGGTGCAGGGATTACAAACATGACGCAGGGTGGCGCTCCGCCAAAGATGGTGATTGGTTGGGGGGACGAGGACTTCAACGGGCCGAATGTATAATGTCCTGGCATTGAGACTGTCGGAACCAGACTCTATTGTTTTCTTTTACTGACTGGCGTGTCTTCCGTGCCATGTGGCTAAAAGAATGGTGAGGCTAGTACGGGCATCTTTTGTCTTTCATTTGGCGTCGTGAGAGATTGGGATTGGGGATTTCAAAACTAAGTCGGAGTGAGGAGGAATATACGACAAGCTGCGACGTGCTGCCTGGTCAACTCCACCAAACGAGATTGTCAACCTCGAGACTATTTGTCGCCAGGTTGAGGAAGAAAACTTCTCCATCTTTCACAAGGTCGTCACAGGTCTTATCAGCTAAGGATCTCGAGGAGATAGTGCTCCCTCATGCCGACGAAACCGATGTAGTAGATGCAACGGGTTCGACTGCAGTCATATGGGCTGCAGCAAGGGGAGGAGAATACCCGGGTTGTAGACCCACTGAACTCACCAACAACCAATAACTTTGTGATCAATCAAGTCCTCAGCCATTTGCAATACGTAGTATAGAGGGACCGACTTCCTCCAGTGTCCATGATAAAACATTTGGCCTTGTATTACGAACCTCTTGGCCTTTGGTGACTTGTAAAAAATATGTATACCTCGACAGCAGAATCCGTGGAGGGTAATCTTTTGAAATGGTGAGATAACAGGAAGAAGATAATGCTGCCGCTCCTAAACGTTTGAGTATAAGGAGTTCGGAATATTAGAGGATATGTGCACAGCAAATTGCAACAATTCAATAACCCTATGTTTGAATTCTTTAATATTCAATGTTAAATTTGATTGAGTAGATTATTATCCCGAACGGAATCCACGAGTGACAATAATACATGGTATCATCCCGTGGTCATCTTCATCATACCCTCCTCTTCTTTTTTTTCTCCTGCTCTTTTCACCCACTCACCGCTCTCAATCTTCTAATATCCATTTCCACCCCTTTAAACCTTCTCGGCCGTAGGAAGCGCCTCATCATGCTGCACACTCCTCTTCCTCTCCTGGTTCGCCGCAATATCCGCCATGCTCATGTTCCGGTGTTGATTGACATCGACATCTGCGAACTGGACTTGCGGTCTGAAGCTCTTGCTCTTCCACGCCTGGGTGACTACGCCGTAGAGTTCATCGACTTGTTCGAGAGACAAACCCTTGGTTTCGTAAATCATGAACCAACTAGGAATGATTAGCTCATGCAATGTGATTGATTGGTGGACGGGACTTTGAGGACTTACACAAAGGCAATGCAAACGAAACAGAACGAGCCCCAGACAAAGAACACCTTAGACTGGAGGTTCGCGTGGTCCGCGTCAACCATGTAGGGCGTAGAGTACGCAATAGCCCAGTTGAGGAGCCAGTTGCTGGCTGTAGTCATGGAGAGGCACTTGGCGCGGGACTTTAGGGGGAATAGCTCGCCCGTGACGACCCATGCGACGGGGCCCCAAGAGCTGGCGAAGAAGAAGATGTAAATGCACACAAATGCGATAGCTGCGCGCTGAGCGGGCAAGTTCGTGGTTCCAGATACCGTTCCGGTGATGGCTACGATGTATTGGCATACGCACATGCCGATGGCTCCTAGTAGGAGCAAGTTGCGACGGCCGAGCTTCTCAACCATATAGAGACCAGGGAAAGTTGAGGCGATATTCACGGCGTTGGTGATGATTTGGATGGTGAACGGGTTCTGGAAACCTGCGTTCTGGAAGTACTGTGTTCCGTAGTAGACTAGGATTGTAAGTAAAAGGTTTCATAAGACTGAGCTTAAACACATACAGATGAAGTTTACGCCAGTAAGCTGCTGGAGAGACTGTAAGAGGCAACCGGTCAAAAGACGCTTGCCGATCGTTCCCTTGAAGCAATCGGCGTAGCTTGACTTGCCAAGGCTCATCTCGTAGAGGTGGTTGGCTTGGACTTCGTTTAATTCCTCAATGATGGCGGGGTGATCCACAGGAAGGCGGCGGAGTTGGCCAAGAGCCTTGGCAGCTTTATCATATCTGTCCATCTTGATGAGATATCGAGGGGTCTCGGGGAGAAAGATGAGACTGCTAGTAATTAGCTTCGCTGACTATGCATCGGGAAATGATTTCTTACCCAGTGACGAGGATCAAAGACCACAGGAATTGAACAGCGATCGGGATACGGTACGATCCAGAGTCATCCCGACCTTTGGTGGAGTTGTTTACAATTGCCGCTAAAAATAGACCAATAGTAATGGCAAGCTGGTATGCACCAACAATCGTGCCTCGAATCCACTTAGGAGCTGTTTCTGATTGATACATGGGAACTAGAATATGATTAGTCTACGCTCGAGATACATAAAAAATGCCTCAATGTGGAGCCCCGGACGTTGTTCGGCCAACATCGGCGGTGGAATCTGGGGCTTGGAAATGAAAGAGTGGGACTTGTTGACTTACTGAGCGCCGAGACTAGACCGACACCAAAGCCCGCGAAAAAGCGTCCGGCAATGAAGAGCGGTTGAGAAGTCGAGGCCGTCTGCAGAATAACACCAAAGTTGAAGACGATGCCAGTAGCAGCCATGAGACCGATTCTACGACCTAGTAGATCTCCAAAGGGGGAAGCAGACAGAGCACCAAAAAAGGTACCGGCAGACAGGATGGAGACGATTAGAGAGTCTTCGGATGCTGAAAGTTTGAGATCTGGTGTCGTCGAGAACTGTTTTAGCCAGTATGGCATCGCGAGGATACCAGAAATGGTCCCTGTATCATAACTGCATTGTAGTGTTAGTAAACCTTTCCTTTCTTCCCTTTTCTTTTCGGAGACGCAGCAAGAACTGACCCGAAGAGAACTCCACCGAAAGCTACAAAGAGACCAATGAGGATGGCAGGCCTGTAAACTGTCAGAGGCAATCCATGCAGAGGGACGATAGCAATGCGCACCATGCCTTGCCGGCCACATGGTCTGGCTTCTTCAACGCAACGGGCATTGTGACTTGATTTTTTAGTGTATCGTGAGTAGGAGGTTTGAGGCCAAGACGCGTTGGATACTTTTACTCGTGGAGCGCGCATCAGCTCTTTATCAAGAGAATCCCCAGAACTTTGCCCCGCAACTGGGAACGCGGACTAGCCCTCGAACCGGCCAACGGAGCGAGGGTATATCCTTTCACCGCGCGTGCTTGACACATCCAATCCCAGGGACAGCGCAAAAGGCCTAGTAATGCAACTCCCGGGGGTATTTCTCGAGTGGTTCCATGGCCAGAGGCAAAGGCGTCAAGGCGTCTCGAGACCGGCCATTCCCCAGACCCAAGCTGGTGTCAACGGGTGACCACCTACGTGAGCGGCGAGAAAGGCTGATGCGACATGCGGGAATCAAGCCTGGGGTATGGCTGCATGTGACCAATAGGAAGTATTGTCGGCAACATTTTGGACAAAGAGGCTGTCGGAGATCACGTTCTAGGGTTACAGACAAGGGTGGGCGACGGGCCAAGCGAGCTGGGCGCTCAAAGCTTCTCCTTTCAGGCTGCTTGCAGGCGAGGTGGCGACGTCAGCCAAGGAAGATCCTAGAGATGGGCAATTGCGATGTGCAGGAAAATTCTGCCGACGCCGAACGGGCATGGGCCGACCAGTATCGTGCAGGCACGCACAGCGGCAGGACGGGTAGGAAGAGGAAGCTGGAAAGAAGAGGATGGATTCCATGTCACCACCTGCAGGAAAGCGATGCTCCGTAGCAGTGGAGAGGGATCGTGGTGCTGGTCGTTTCCGGCCAGCATCTCGCGGGCGTTGCTCACGCAGCCACCTCCGACTCTCCCGTCATTAGCGCCATCTTCTGCCGATGTTGGTTCCCGTGACGTTCTTGGACTTGCTCGCCGAGAGATGTTGCCCCCAATGAGCCGGCGCAGATGCGTGCCGGCATGATGCCTGCGACGTCGTAGCTGACGGTCGCAGATATACAGAGGCGCTCAGCCAGTCCGGCTCGTGTCGTCACGTCGTCACATGTGCGCAAGCAAGTTTCGACTTGCTGCTTGGCCTCGGGGTGGTCGTGTGGTGTGGTGGGTGGGCAGAGCTGGCGATCCCGAAGTGACGGCGCCTGCTAGGCCGCATGCGTGATAGCGCACACACCACCAACGGCCGGTGTTTGGCAATTTCAACGACAGCCCACCACTCCTGGCCATCAATCACACCTTCTGTGTCCAGCCGTCCTCGATCTCGAACATGCTCTGATCTGCTCCAAGCACCAATTCCGATGCTTGTACTCTGCATACTCACCCAACGTGCTGAACTTCCCGGCACCCTCTGGCCTTCCACAGCGCCATTTTCCATTACATGCCTCGGCCAAGTCGGAGTAAGAAACTTGTACAGGCGCTTGTGCCTATCTACAGTCAGTGCCACACCGAGGGAGAAAATTCAGATGGCGGTATGTCCACGTTGCGGCTTTCCTCGGGGACGACCACTTGGGACGCGTGGAGAGTCCCACTTAGCAAGTAATCTAGAAGCCCATGTGCCAAATATATCCCTTTCAAATCCAGCTCCCCCTTGTAGCTACAGCGCTGGACCAAGTCTGGTGCGCAACCACTAAAGGCATGTGCCATAGTAATATTTAATGTCGTGTAACACATCATGTTATGATGCACCTATGTAAGCTCGAGTACTTGCAAGCCGCCAATCTGGAACCCCGGACACACACACTCCCGATTCGCAGACTACGCGAAGAGAGTCCGCCATCATGGAGCCTAAGAGACCGTCTGCAGTGTCTCACAAACATCTCTACCAGTCCTCACATAATGCAGACTTGTCAAGGGCTATCTCATGGCCATACCGACCATACTCCAGCGAACCGGGCTGTATAATCCATAACTCCATAGCTACATTCTCCCCTACGCTTTCCCCTTCCGCCCTCCACTCTTCTTCCGCGGCTTCAACTCCGCTCCACCATCCACTCCGCTTACACCATCTGCCTTGGCAGCCTGGGCATCCACGCCCGCTTTCTTGGCATTTGAAGCACCATTCGCTCTAATTGCTTTTGCTTGCTTCTTTCCCGTGGGCTTCTCGGTACCGTTCTTAATGACCACGTCCACCTCCTTGGCCTTCGATCCACCACCCCCGCTTGCTTCTACCTCATTCTTCTCGACCGCCTTCTCAGCCACATTCTCTGCCTTCTTCGCATTCGAGGGAACGGCTTTAGGATTCTTGCCCTTACGGCGCAGTTGTGCCTTCTCGGCGCGCTCCATATAAACCTGGTCCTCGTCGTCATCCCAGCCTCCAAAGTCCGAGTCCTCATCTCCGCTCTCGGTGATGGGGGTCTTGTCGACAAACTCCTCCTGAGTTTGTTGATCCGAGGTCGGCTTTCCGTTTGTGCTAGCCACGCCATTGGCCCCAATAGCGTTTGCGGGAGTGAGTCCGAATTTCTTGAACTTGGCGACGAAGAAACCGTCGACGTTGTAGGTGTGAGGGTAGTATCTCCGGGTCAACTTCATTGTCGGGTGGAAGGTCTTGCCCATGATGCTTGTGAATCCTTCTTTTCCAAACGACAGGCCAGTCTCGACGAGTTTGACGTTCGGCCGCTTGTTCAGCGCGTACTGGACCACCTGTTCATTTTCCTCGATCGTGACGGAACAAGTAGAGTAGACAATGTATCCACCAGTCTTACTTGAGTGGTCGACCGAGTCAATGGCGGCTAGAATCAATTGCTTCTGTAGATGAGGCAGCCTCATGAAGTCGAGTTCAGTCTTGTTTGTCTTAACACTTGCATCCTTTGCAATGACACCAGTACCTGAGCACGGCGCATCCAGCAACACCCTGTCAAAGCCGCCAACTGCCTTTGGAAATTCGAGTGCCGAGTAGTTACACACAATGGTGTTCTTGACTCCGAGACGGTGTATGTTACCGATGAGACCCTTGGCACGAGATTTATTACTATCATTGGCGAAGACGCATCCAGTGTTCTTCATGAGCGCGGCGATGTGCGTCGTCTTACCACCGGGGGCGGCGGCCATATCGAGGACTCGCTCATTTTCTTGGGGAGCAAGAGCCATGACAGGTAGGAAAGACGACGCAGCCTGGAGGATGTAGTGCCCAGCGAGGTATTCAGGAGTGGCACCGAGAGGAACTTGGGATTCGAAGATTTGAAGGCCGACCTTAGACCACTTGCCGACGGGTTCTAACTGTACACCGCGATTGATGAGCGTCTGTGCAAGCTCTCGTCTATGCGTACGGAGAGTGTTCGTGCGGATCACCATTGGTCGAGGCGTCTCGTTAGCCTCGAAAAAAGCGAACGCTTCGCGGGCAGGGAAGAGGTTGAGGAGTTTGTCTGCCAGAAATTCCGAGTAGCCATAGTATGCACATATATCCTTCAGCAGCTGTGCCCTGTACTCCACTCTTGATCTGCCCTCCTCTGCAAGGTTCTTGAAGTCATCGAGAACCCGTATCGTGTCATTGAGTCGTGTTCGAAGGAGCTGTAAATCCTGAGTCGCTAGTTTTGAAATAGGTTGACCTTCGTCATCCTCCTCATCTTCAAGAATTTTCGGCCGGTCTCCAGCAATATTAGTTGTGAGAGCTGCCTCCTCCAATTCTGCCTGTGCTTCCGCATCTTCTATCGCCTTTTGCATATCCAGCTTCCGCGACAGACCCACGATATTTGCTGCAGTGAGCTTCTCCTTGACCTCCTCCTCGTCCTCATCATCTGACCACATGCCCACCTTCCTCACATCGTCGTCCGAATCCACAATGTCCGAATCCGAGTCGGGGAATTCATCATCGACCAGGTCTTCTGATTCCGAGGCACTGCCCAGCGCATCCAGTCCCGTCACGTTCACGCCTTCCATTGCAGTTTCCAGGTCATCGGCATCGGACATCTCCTCGTCGGAGACAGGCGCGGGCACGAGTTTCTTGACGGGTTTCGCCTTGGCTCGGTGGTCGCTCATGGCAATCTTGTTGGGATTATTGGCCTTCGCAGTGACCTTCGCCTCTTTCTTGAAGGCCCTCACTTCAGTCCTGCTCCTCTTCTTTCCCCGCGGCTCTGCAGCGGCGGGAGGTGCATCTTTTCGCTTCCGTGTGACAAGAGACTCGTCCAAAGGGCCCGGCGGGCCCTGTTTCTTGAAGCGATTACCTACGCCCATTTTCGAGGTGTGGTAGTGTGGTGGTGGGGAGATTGGGGCGAAAGTGAAGAATTCGAGGTTGGAGCTGTTTTCGCGAACTTTTGGCGACAGGAAATTTCGAGGTAAATTTTCGGACAGTGCTCACCGCCTTCGGCCCCGGCGGAAGTTCCTCCGTGACTTGGCAAGTGTCCCGCAACACCACAGCGTCATCGTCACTTTCTCCATTACTTCGATTGAGGTCTCACAAAATCCAAGTCCCGCCATAGAAGGCGCTCGAAACATCAAAACGCTATCTCGCCACTCACAATATACCTCCACACACGCCCACCATGTCAGAACTCGCTTTCTGCAAACAATTCCTGTCGGCCCTCGATGCACGACCCATAAAGCTATCTTCAGACCACATCGCGGACCCGCGCCACTATCCTGCGCAAAATGCTGTAAGTTTCTTGCTTCCCAACCCCAATCCCGTGCGGAAAATAGCAACAGATCCTATCGCTCTAACTACATCATACGGACACTCTAATTAAGACTTCTAGTACATCCTTCCCAAACTTCCCCACCCACCGCATCCCCTCCACCCATCCACACCCGCCTCGAAAACCACCGCTTCTGCCTCCACCTCATCCTCAACTCTCACCATAACCCTCAAACCGATGAAAGCGTCCTACCCCACTGTCCCCCTGCCTTCCATCATCGCAACCACAACCAGTATCTACGACTTAAAAACGGCCTACTCAACTTCGTCCACCATACCCGCCTCCAAGATAAAAATTCTATACAAGAAAAAGCCCGTTGCGGATTCAAAGACCGTGGCTGAGATTGTCGGCCCGGATGCTGGGAATGAGGTCGAGTTTAGTGTGATGGTGATAGGAGGTGCGGTGCCGACGCCTGTGACGAGTCCGCCCGCTGTCGCGCCGAGTGAGGTAGAGAAAGGGCTGGCGGGTGTGGGAAAGGAGGTTGGTGAGGGAGCGGGGTTTGTAGCGCAGGGGCCGAGTGGGAAGGAGGTTGTGGGGAGTGACGTCTTTTGGGCGGATTTGCATGACTTTGTTGTGCAGAGAATACGAGATGAGAAGGAGGGAGAGAGACTGGTTGGGGTGTTCAAGAAGGCGTGGGAGAGTGATAGGTAAGGGGATGCTAGAGCATTTGTGACCAGGCTTTACGAACATGATTTTGGAAGTGATAACCAGGGGATTGAGGACGTGGCAAGTTTTCGGGATTGAGAAGCGTCCGAAACCGGTCAATATTCGGTTGGGGAATTATAAGAAAGATGAATCCCGACCATAGGCAACGGCATAGCATAGCAATGAGATACCAAATCTGATGTTAATCAGTGACAGATATGCCCATTTAATCGCCTCATCAAAACGCACACATCTTCGCGATGTAAAAGGACTGGCATCATCACCTCTCACCAACTCGATTGATATCTCACTAGGCTAGACACGGCTCCTTGAATCCTTAATCTTAGGCCATCCTTGCCTTTTCGTACTGCTAGTTACTAGAAAAGGAAACCAGACCTCCTCACGTCGTTTCGTTATTTCATTGTCCGACTACAAACACCCCCTTGATCCATCGTGGGTGTGCGTACCGGACTCTGTCGGCCACGCCATTAGGCACTTAACGTCCCTTGGAGACGCGGGATTTGATGTTCTCGAACTCGATGTCGTCGGCATCGTTGGCTTGGATATCAGCGGCGAGTCCATTCAGAGCGCGCTTGATGGCTTCCTTGGAGGTCGAGTACATCATGCGGGGCTATCGTGTGTTGTCAGCCCACCGTTCACAGCCACCGGTTCTAACACATTCCCCTCTTCACGAACGTCCAAGCAGTAGATTTAGACTCACATATTGAGGCGCATCATCTGGGCACCAAGAAATGAAGGTAATCTTGGAGCGGGTCCCTTCGCCACCAGGCAGATCATACTCGACATCGTAGACGGCATAGCGACCGCCGATACCCTCCTTGCCCTTGCGGTCCTTGCTCTTGGCGTTGAGCAGCTTGTCGCGGAACACGTCAAAGTTGGCTTCGTTGGATGTCTCCTCTACCACAATCTCCTTCCAGTCGTCGCTGATCTTGTAGATTATCCATTTGATGTCCTTGCCGAGCTTCAGCTCGTTGAACTTGCTGATGCAGTCCGGGTTTACCGAGACACTAGGAAGAGTATTAGTATGAGTGTACGGTGTCTTGGAGTTCGGGGGCGGGAGTGTGGGGGAGCGCAGGCTGCCGTGAAGTAGCGCTGAAATGCGGCATGTTGTTTGTCGTCGAGCACGTACCCTGATTGAGCCTGCGGGTATCAGAGTCAGTGTTCTCGCTCGCAGAATACACATTCGGGCGCACTCACCATGATATCGTGTGTGGTGGGTGGGGGAAGAAGTGTCGGAGCGACGAGAGGGCAGGCAGCGCTTTATCAGTGCTCTGTTGACTGTCAGCGTCGTCAGCGGTGTCGTGGCTAGACGGCGGGGTGCCGAGTATGTGGATGCCTGCGATAAGGTCTCGTCACTCACATGAATACTGGAACCGGCTTTGCTGTGTATTGTTCGAGGAGGGCGGATTCGTGGGGGGATGAGCGTTAATGTGATGAGGCTGGAGGGGTTCCAAGGTTTTAACGACAGGCGGCAGGAGCCCCGCCAACACGCCAACGACCCCGACACTGCCACATTCACAATTCAACATTTAAAATTCAGTCACCATCGATCATGAGAGCATAGATATGAATTACTGCTCACAATTCTCGTTTGCTTAAACATCTTCCCTTCCCGAGTGCGTTCTACATACACATGATATCGTACAAGCCAAAAACAACCAAGACAATGCTGCGCTTTTCAAAAGACCGAGGAAGAGAGGTGCTGAGAGGAGTGGAGTGCCGACCAATATCATGTACAGATAACAACGCCGGGGAAGTCTGGTGTACTAAGTGGGTATAGAGACCCGGGGTATTAGGAGAGTAGTCGTGGGCTCGTCGTGATTTTGTGTTTAGAAGCCCATGCCTCCCATTCCGCCCATGCCTCCCATACCACCCATGCCGCCCATGCCTGGCGGAGGGCCGCTCTTCTCCTCGGGGGCTTCTACTATCGCGACCTCTGTCGTACCGAGAAGCGATGCAACACCGCTGGCGTCGGTAAGGGCAGTTCGGACAACCTTAAAAGGATCCAGGATACCGGCAGCGATCATGTCAACATATTCACCAGTAGCGCTGTTGAAGCCCTTGTTGAAGTCCGAACCAAATTCGTCCATGAGCTTGCCAACAATGACTGATCCCTCACCGCCAGCGTTCTCAACAATCATCCTGGCTGGGCGAGTGATGGCGTTCTTCACAATCGTAACACCAAGTTGCTGGTCGAAGTTGGCGGTCTTGATGTTGTTCAGCGTGTTGGCAGCGGCCTTGAGGAAACCAGTACCACCACCAGGGAGGATGCCCTCCTCGACAGCAGCACGGGTGGCATTGAGGGCATCCACAATCCTGTCCTTCTTCTCGCCGACCTCAACCTCGGATGCGCCGCCGACCTTGATGACGGCGACGCCACCAGAGAGCTTAGCGAGACGCTCCTGGAGCTTCTCCTTCTCATATTCGGAGGTAGTTGGGTCGTTGATGACACCACGAATCTGCTCGCAACGCTGAGCAACGGCGTCCTTGCTTCCCTCTCCGTTTAGGAGAACGGTATCCTCCTTGGTGATGGTGATAGATCCGACGGAGCCGAGCATGTCCGCAGTAGCCTTCTCGAGCTTGACTTCCAGCTCGTCACTGAAGACAGTGCCGTTGGACAAGACAGCCAGATCGCCCAGGATGGACTTCCTGTTGTCGCCGAAGCCGGGAGCCTTTACGGCCACAACCTGGAGCTGACCCCGGAGCTTGTTGAGAATGCAGACGGCGAGAGCTTCACCATCGATGTCCTCGGCAATAATGACGAGGGGTCGGCGGAGCTGCTGGGAGGCTTCTAGTGCGGGGAGGATGTCCTGGACGGCGGAGATCTTCTTCTCGGAGAGAAGGATCAGAGGCTTCTCGAACTCAACCTTTTGGGCCTTGGCATCGGTGATGAAGTAGGGCGAGATGTATCCACGATCGAACTTCATGCCCTCAGTAACCTCGAGCTCGTCCTCGGTGGTCTTGCCCTCCTTGACCGTGATAACGCCCTCCTTGCCGACCTTTTCCATGGCATTGGATAGTAGCTTTCCGATGTGGGTGTCGCCGTTGGCAGAGATGGTGGCGACCTGGGAGATCTCCTCGCTGGTGGTGATGTCCCGCTTGTTTTCCCGCAAGTACTCAACGACGGCCTCGACCGCAGCCTGTGTTCCGCGTCTCAGATCCATCGGGTTGCATCCAGCGGCAACGTTCTTGACAGTCTCGGAGAAAATGGCGCGAGCGAGGACGGTAGCGGTGGTGGTTCCGTCACCAGCAACCTCGTTGGTCTTCGAGGCAACATCCTGGAGGAGGCGGGCACCGAGGTTCTCGAACTTGTCCTGGAGGGTGATGGCTTTCGCAACCGTCACACCATCTATGAGAATATTAGTATACATCTGTGCAGTGACAGCAATGACTCTACGCACCCTTTGTGATTTTTGGCGAGCCGTAGCTGGACTCGATCAGCACATTTCGGCCCTTGGGTCCCAGTGTTGTTGCAACAGCCCGTGCAAGTGTGTCGACACCTCTCAGCAGGGCTGCTCGTCCCTCGACGCCAAACTTGAGTTCCTGCAACAATGTGTCAGACAAAGGAATACAAAATTGCGGATACTGTGGGCGAAGATGTAGGAGATGTCATACCTTGTGGGCGAAACGCTGTTGCTGAAGGTTGAAGCTGGTCGACCGCAGCTTAGAACTCGAGTTGAAGACGGATGACCGCGCTCTTGATGCAAAAGCCCGCTGCATTGTGATGTGTGATGCGGTGAATATCTAGTACAAGTACCGTGACCGGGACTCCGTTGAATGCAATAGGAAGGAGGATATGCGTATGCGTGGGGAAAGGGAATTGGGAATTGGCGGCAGATGTGAAGGAGTCTGCAAGTCTGGCGAAAATGTTTCTCTGCACGCTCGGAAAGATCCAGAATCGATTAGGGCTTGGCAGCGAGTCTGATTGGCCAGCTATGGCCTTGCATCCTCGGCTCACTTCCGACAGCATCCCTCCCCTCCACATCACCACGTGACTACCTCGCATCGCTGAGCAGTCTTCGAAATCCATTGTTTTGGCCATCCGAGCAGATTTGACATGCCTGAGTGCTTAGCTGATTACACGGGTCAGGATTCGTGCAATTAGCTCCTTCCTCAACCTCACTTCAGGACCCTACTTTCTAATGGTATTAGCTATTTGCCCTCAGCACCAAGTTGGACTACGTCTCTGTCTCTATGATTATCTGGATTTGTCGAGGAATGTTTATATTTCCTATAATCCATACACAATAACTTTAGTGCAAAACGGACTATGATCCACCTCATCACCTCATCCAGCTCAGGGAATTGAAGCAAGCCTCAAATCCCCCCCATCACCCCATCCCTCCTATAAAGTCTCCTTAATAAGCAAATAGCACCCCTTAATCTCCTTCTCCCCCACCCCAAGGAGCCCCCACTTCCACCCCGGCAACTTGAATCCCCTATCCTTCTGATGCATCTCTCCCATCCATCTGTCCACCTCAATGGCACACCCCGCCACATACTCATTCCCCTTCTGCAACAGATATATCTTCCCACGCCGTCCGTTAGATATCTCACTCAGTACCTTGGTGGTCTGCTCGGCCTGAAGCATGATAAGCCGAAGATCGGTATCAGGCCTCTTTTCTGCTTTATATTTCTGCCACGCTGCGTGTACTTTCGAGAGTATTCCCGTACGTAAGGCTTCAACTTCGAAGGCCTTGTTGTACAGGAGGTGCCGGTACCAGTATTTCTTTTCTGGGGTCTCGAGCCAGATAGGGTCTGGGACCTTCGTTCCAGGAGGGGGAAAGCGGTTATCGCCCTTGGGGTGAGGAGTTATATTGGTAGGAGGTTCAACGTTTGCTTGTGGAGATACTGGAGGTATTTGATGTTGGAATGAGGTGTTCGGTAGTGTGGTTCTTCCTACTGGGACTGTACTGTATGTGCTTCTATACGTGCTCTGCGCAGTGCGGAAGGAGCTTGCTTGCTGATTCTGTTGATTCTGTTGCTGATTCTGCGGAACATAGAAAAGTGGATCGTCTTCGTCTTGTGGGATGGGTGAGGTTTGCATACCTCCTGTTCTACTTGATGGATTAAAGTTTCCACCGCCTCCAACTTTCGTACTAAAGTTACCTCCACCTCTACCTCTTGTACTGAAGTTTTCTCCGCCTCCCTTTGTGCTAAAATTCCCTCCCGCTGCGCCAAACAACCCTCCAGCTGGCTGTTTCTTCTTCGGTGCAGCAAGATTATCTATACCCCATCCATCAAGTGGGTTTTTTACGCCTTGTGCCCATTTCGGTGCTGCCCCAGCCGGTTGTTGGTTTTGATGACCAAAGTTGTTGAAGTCTTGCTGTTGATCTATATCACCACCACCCGCAGCCCCAAAGAGTCCCTCAACCGGCTGCTGGCCCTGCTGACCAAAGTTTTTGAAATCATGATGTTGATTCCCGGGATCCCATTTTCCAGGCTGCGGCACGAACAAACCCTGATTCATCATCTGCGTGAAGTCTCCGGGCATGGGACCTGCACCTAGTCCGCCCGGTATCTGCATCGCCGCAACTCCTCTCCCACGCCCCGCAGGAGGCCCCGGATGTGCAGGGAACCTTCCAGGATGCGGTGATCCTTGCCATTTATTCTTCATCACGGCCTCCTCAGTATGCAAACGTGCATGATTCCACCCCCAATTGTCCTCGTCCTCGTCGTAGCCTGTAAAGTCCTCGTCGTAGCCTGTAAAGTCCTCGTCGTAGCCTATAAAGTCGCTATCAGGCAACATCCATGGAGGCATATCACCATGGTCCCCTCCGTCTTCTGCTCCGCCCATAGGAGATGAAATTGGATGCAGTTTCAAATCGGGTGTCATATAGAACTTTTGTCCTTGTCCTGGGTTCGGGTTCGCGTAGTACGCCGGTGGATGCATTCTCTTTTTTTTCGCCATTTTGAAAGAAGCTTTGTTGTAGTATGGTATGATATGATATAATGTGGTTATTTTTGTATTGTGTATTGCGTGTAGTGGGTGGCGTGGGTATAGGTAGAGTATTAGGAAGTAGGGAAGTCCAAGGTCGTATCGTGGATCTTAAGCGGAAGACTTCACAAGCAGGACCGAAAATGTGACTTGATTGCTATCTGTAGATGAACGTGGTACTTCTGTGAAGTCGACATTTGATAGTAAGAAGACATACTATGTGTGAGTATGCTTAGGTATCAAAGAATATTCATAGAACATGTCGCATGCGATCATCAACGCATTGTGGTCTTCAAATCTCGAGTGTATGACGTGTGGATATTCATTAATCAACAATACACATACTCTACTGTAGTAGTCAGTACGCATAATTTTCATTCATTTGCGAAAATCAAATACAGCATCACAGCATCACAGCATCACATCCTCACATCCTCACAGCTTCACATTGCCGTACATATCACTAGAAAATCAATCATAAAACTATAATAAGAATATGTTCTCATTGATGCAGGCTACTTGCATCTACAAAAGCCTATAAGCCTAGATCGAATAGCTAAAATAACCCAATATGCCACCCCCCTATGAATGAAAATATGTCGTGAAGGATCGAAACCAATGAAGAATCCTGAACTGCCCGTCGGTATATGAAAAGTTTGGGTATCTTTGAAATGAAACGATATAGAATCGTGAAGTGAAACGTAGATTATCGTTGAAAGAACCTGATGAAAGTCCTGAGAGACAAATGAAATCACTAGGGAAACCGAGACCAATAAAGATACCCTTCCGGGAAATCTCACCCACCCGAGGTTTTAGGGAAAGGTTCTTCCTGTAGAAGACAACTCATGAAAAAGACATGCCGAGAAAGACCGGCTTCAGATAACGAGACCGAAGAAGAGCAGCCTTTGGGTAAAATAATCGTGGTGATAACCGGAGTTCTCGAAGAAAAGCTATCAAGGAAGCAAGTCGAGAGGGAAGATAGTCGTTAATAAGTTGGTTATGGGGTGTAAGAGCCCACCATCGCATACGGTTCTCGTTTGGTTATGGTTGATTTTGTACGACCTAGTCAGTCCCCAGAATACGCATCGTAGACTTTACACGGTAGTTCTGTCTCGCGTCAAGCACTCGGTCTCATTGAGAAGGGGCTGTATCGTTGGAAGGCTGATGCTCGAAATAGTTGTTCTGTGTACTAGAAACAGGAACGGAATGGTGGGGCCTGAATGGATGATGTTGTCTTAGCTGAGGGCGCGTAAAGCGCTCTTGACACGCCTCGAGATTCACTTCTGGTCGAGGCGGGACACCATGAATACGGCTAGCTAAACCCGCGAACGGTTGGCGGGTCGGATTATCGGATGCCGTGTTGGTCTGGCCACTATATGCATGGCGCGGCTGGGTGCTAAATCCTTGACCGAACTGGTTGCTAGATGCCTGGCCCACCTGTCCTCCGATTCCCAAGCTAGGATAGTCGTCAAACTCCTGGTTGACCTGGCTACCCAAAACATCGCTGGAATAGTCACCAAACTCCTGACTGGAGTGGCCGCCGAAGCCATGGTTGAACTGGCCATCAGGTTTTTCATTGGACTGAACGCCAAACTGGTTGTTGAGCATTGGGTCGTACTGACCGTCGTAGCCTTGACGAGAGTAGCCACTATACATATGACTGTCATGGCTGCCTAGTGCCTCACTTGACTGTCGGCTTGATTCCTGGCGAGACGACTGACCGTCGGACCCATGGCGAGAGCGAATACCAAGCTCCTGGTAAGACAGACCATCGGGGTCCTGACCCGACAGCCCACCAAAATTCTGGCCATACAGACCACAGTGTCCATGGCTAGGCAGGCCGTTAACTTTCTGGGAAGACAAAGCCCCGACTGCCGGAGGAGACATGTCATTGAATCCCGGGTGAGATATCGTATGTAACGGCTGAAGAGACATGCCGCCGCGAGGGCTATTGAATGTCGGGAAAGACCCACCGTTGGATGCGATGTTGGACGTAGCACCAAACGACTCGATCGATGGATTGTTGAGGCTCAATCGGGACTGCGGATAGTTGGGGTCGAAGCCAGACATCTGGTTCTGTTGATGTCGGAGCAATGACATGACGGAGGCAACGCTAAGCTGGGGCGAGACGAAGGCGCTGCTGGAACTGGTGTGGTCCTGACTCTGGCCTGGAATGAAGATGTTCCGAAATTGGGGCATGGCATTGGGGTCGCGAATAGCTTCGTCCTGTGGACGGCCATCCTCTGAACGGTAGTCCGATTCTTGTGGGTAGAAACTGTACGGATAGGGTAGTTCAGATCGAGCCTCTTCAACGTAAGCACGACGAATAGTGACCAGTTTAGTTTGAGCGTGCTGTGTAGTAGTCGGCTTGCGTTTCGCCATCATAGGCCGAGACCCAAAGCCCTGGGTGACATTAGTCAAACTCTGAGCTTTATTCCGTGTCCACGCCATCTTTAACGTCGGGATTTGGGCACCTTCGGAATTGAGCTTTTGGCGGAGCTTCAGAATAGCTTGTTGGAGTGCGCCAGCAGTACACGATGGTTTGACGAACTGAGCAGCTTGCCCGAAGGGAATATTGACGTGCGCTTCACCGCACGCCCATACAATGCCGAGGATGACTTGCTTCCAGTCGTTGTCGCTCCACTTTAGAAGTTTTGCACGAGGCAGGCGTGGCTTGCGAGGGGCACCGTCTTTCTTCATCTTCGAGGTAGCACACACCTCTTCATACTCGGAAGCAGAGTCGTTCGGGAAGCCATCCCGCTCATGGTCCTCATCCTTGATGATATCGATCGAGGAGTCATCGCTGTGTCTGATAGCGTCGACGTGCTCTCCGTCGGAATGGTCATCAGCGGGAGAAGAGGAGCGAGCAGGCGTGCCGTATCCTTTAAAGTCGCCATGGAGTCTACTATTCCCATACTGCTCGTTGCTGTCAAGGTGGTTCATCCCCCGAGACCCATCATTGCTGTACGGATTCTGGGTTGGAACCATCGCGTGCTCGCCGTATGTGGGAAGGCCAGTAAATTGACCAAGCTCGGTGTTGTAAAAGCCGGTCTGACCAGCTCCATTATAGTTGAAATCGTCTTGGATGGAGTACGGCGAGAAAGGGAACCCAGTTGAGAAATTGCCGTCAAGCAGCCTGTTGGAGATATTGATCGTGCTGTCCTGACCATTCGTAGTTTGGGAGTTAGTCTTGGTTTTGAGGTTGGCCTTTGTTTTCGGCGTCTTGACGCCTCCTAGTTTGGTGGCAGCATTCGGCTTCGACCCGCCTTTGTGCTGAGAGACAGCTTTCGTCTTGGCGCCGGTCTTCATCTTGGAGGCGAGGTTCAGAGTTGTGTGTGCCGTTATGATTGTGAGCAACTGCTCATGAGGTCAGCGAAATGTTCGTGTATGAAATTATCGCCAGTGGGCAAAAGAACGATGTTGCCGCCACTAATCACACGTATGCGGCGGCTTGAAGTAGGAGTCGATGGGGGATTCTTACCGAGATCTTGGGGGGCTCTAAAACGTGCAATGACTATCTATGTGCGTGGTTAGATTCGGCGACAAGCAACTAGCAGGTAGGAGACGAGGTACCACCGGGCTCGAGTTGGGGTCAGTATGAGTACGGTGAGCAAGAGGTTTTAATAATTGACATACCCTGTGCAGTGGCCAACGATTGAAAGGTAGCGACGAGCACAGGCGCGAGTTGAGGCGAGGCTAAGGCTGTGGTAAGTACAAATACCCTGAAGCAGAGGTGGAGAAGGATAACATACCTGAATCGGTGACTGCAGTCGCTTGGGGTCGCAATGGATCGAGCTTGTTTTGTGCGAAATTCTAGCAACGTGTGTGCGGGGCTTATCCTAGCGGAGGATGCCCTAGAGCGGAGAGGGCTCTACGTCCAAGCTATCGGTGCGTCAACAGATATCGGTTGAGGTAAACTGGCGTCGTTGATGAATGGGTGAGGTAGAGGAAGGATGGAGATGGTGTGTGGGGCGTACGTCAGTCGCGGTCGGTTGTTGTGCGTGGTGCGGGGAGGAGAGGAGAGGAGAGCCCGAGTGGTATCCGGTTTATATAGAGCTACCGCAATACTTCTAAGGGTGACGGTGTCTGCACATTGTACGACACGAAGAGTTGTATACTCACCTAGGAATTTGGTCAGTTGCTGAGGCCTCGCAGTAAGCCAGATATATGCGTAGGTGATAGGGGAGGTGTTGATGCAAAGGTGAAGGTGGCTCGACGAGGAGGCTTGGCTGGCTCCGTAGCTAGCAGCGAAGCGCCAGAGCAACGGTAAAACTGTTTTCGGTAGGATCTAATCCCTCTCACGGAAGCATAAGGACAGCCGATCCTTGAGAGTCCTTGTCAAAACTGCGTTGATATGGCATAAGACTATCCGATCGAGGCTGGAAGAGTTTGATGCGGTTTTCGACTAAGAATTTCATAGACGCCTTCCGGAGAGAGGCACGCAGTGATCTCGTAGCGTACTTGGCTAGCAATTCTAGAGCTTTGCTAGCAATATAGTTCGTTATTCGTGTGGCCTGATTCGGCGACGAGGTGGGGTTCCTGAGGCTGCGAACGTAGCACGTGATGTACTCTATTCACCAGAATTTGTGGTTATCCTCGGCTGAAAAGCGCTGACAGCGACGTGGTGTTGTGCCAGCTTCTTTATGAAATGTGCAACTGGGATGCATGTATTTGTTGTCAAGTAGGCTGTAGTATCTTCGGTGACATCAGAGTTCGATGGAGCAGGCGGTTGATGCCTCTTCTCATGGACAGCGTAGACCAGACGAACAAAGCGCATAGTTTTTTCTTCGCTCTCAGAATTTGCGCGATATGTTTGACAGAGCAAACACATTGAACTTATAAGAGCGCTCGGCGGTATGTAACAGAATCGCACAAACAGGGACTGTCCCATTCGACCAGGGGCCAGAATCTCCAGACTGAAGGGTAATCTCGGGAGTTTGACATAAGGGTAGAGAATCCTGTGATATAGTATTGAAATAGAAACCGAGTGTAGGAATTGTTGAGGCTTGTCGAAGGTGTTAAAGTAAAGGAAATAGGAGGGCGAATAACTCGTGCCCCAGAGAGAGAAGGAGAGACATATAAACTAATTGACCAATAGAAGAAGACTTAAGTGTACTTACAGACGAGGATGCTGGTGCTGAACGTGATAGATGTCAGGAGAAAAGCACTTGCTGAATTGAACGCTTGACCTACTTGGAAAGACAATCTTTGGAGGGATTGAGACTAAGTTTATCTTTTAATGAAACACTTCTTGTAAAGCCCTTGACTGTCATTGGCGTCGCCTCTCACAAGTAATGTAAGAGAGGTTTTTGTTGTTCATATTGAGAATGAAATCATCCGGCTTTCTTCAAGTCCCATTAAGGAATAGAGTTCGTGCCTCTTTATGGGCACGGAATTCTTTCTAAAGGAATCAATATCAAAGTCTCAAGTTTTTATAGTAGTACGAAACTGTGATACTTAAGCAGCGTAGATGATATGAATTCTGACAACGGATAGGTATGCAGCCCATCTAGAAAACTCGAGGTGTCAAAACTACGAAGTTAGTAGTAGAGCCATAATATATCCTAGAAGAAGGGGGAACTCCAGAATAGTTACCATTTGCATGATTCTAGACAGAGCTGTGAGATTGCTACAACTCGCTCCTCAGATATGCCTGATATTGAACCTCAAATGAAAGCGATTCTTTAATTCTGAGAGGTGGGTGTTGAGTAAGACGTGTCTATTTACGCCTTGACAAGTATGGGGAGAGCAATTCGTCCTCGTGGCTGGGAGCCTCTTCCGTGAAACGGTGCTGCAGTGGGATTCCGAATCGAGGAATCGAGGAATCGAGGAATCGAATGACCTTGGGGCGTTGAAGCCCGGTGATGGCGTAGATGAACCACGCTGATTGTTGGGGGAAGAAATGTGATATAGGAAGAAAGATCCCTCCTTTTTGAGTCGCGGCACAGTCAATGGGCGGGCAAATGATCCTCTGTGCCGACTTTGAGGGCGTTTCAGCAAGGCAACTAAGCTCACGATCTTAGCCAAGGACTTTTTTTCATCACTTCCGTCGAGACATATTTCCTTCTCTTACTTGAAGCTAAAATTAGAGTTTGAGCAATAACTGTACGCCTATTCATATGCTTTATTGCGGACAACGTTGCTTGATTGTGGATTCAGTATTTCTTTGAAAGCTTCATCATACCCCAGCAAGGCAGATGACACGCAAAAAGCAGAACATTCTAATAATGTTCGTGCTCTGCCTAGTAACCATCCTTGATGAGATGAGGATAGTACATCCAATTTTGAGGCGCGCGTCAAGCTTCTGGAGAATCGTTGGGAATCCAGAACGAGCCTTCGGCGTGGGCATACGGCGAGGAATGTCGGACGTGAGCAGTAACGAGAAAATGCATGATCCCAGTGGTAGGGGATAGCATGAATATATGTTGTGGATGTCTGCCGTTGCGCGCTTTGATGGCATCTGGAGGTTGGTCTTTGTTTAGGTTGGCTGTGGGGTCAGCACTGCGAATAGTTGTGTTGTTACCTGAGATTAGTAGCGAGGCAACACAAGCTAGGGGACAAAGATGGAATCAACGAACTGTTAGCGAAGATCTTCGAGACCGCGTGGCTACAAATCTTGCGCTCGAGTCTTGGTCAGGTCAGAGTTGCGTGGCTGCAGTTAGTAAAACGTAGAGGAAGGGATTGAGCGTGTGGGGGTAACGGGGAGGGTCAATAAAGGGAGTAGCAGATGGAATCGCGGCCGCGATGTGCGTCGCGGGAGCTGTGTGGATGACGAAGTGGCATTCAAAGGATGGTGTACGGAGATGAGTGCAGTTAACTTGAGTGGAAGACTAAATTCGACTTGGGCTAACGGTATTTACGCCGCACGTGAATATGTATCTTGGCGCGATTCCCTTCGAGCACTAGGCCCCCATGCCAGACACAATACCGTTCCACTCTCGACACTCGGACCTTAGAGATGGCGAGGAGAAGATGATTGCCATTGCTACCACCGTTTACGACCTGCGTCTGGGTTAGTTGGATGCTTGTAGCGGGAGTTGCGTGGATACTTAGCTTAGAAATAGTCGGCGTCGCCTGCCGCAAGACCTTTCCCTGATGTTCTGGATGTGAATACAATTCAATATTGCGGATAAAGATTGCAACACCGTAGGAGATGCTCTGTCCCATTCGCTGAATCATGTTGAGGTTTTTGTGCCGTCGTTGGCTGGGGATTAATTTATTGGTACAGACCTGGTGGGCGATGGGGACCTTGGAAAGCGAGCATCTCCTATAGCTGGGCGTCACTGTAGCCTTGTTCCTACTGCGAACGTCAACATTAGATTAGGCGCGGCGTTGTGGTGGTGTTCTGTTGTTCCCAACCGTGGTGACAGTGATGGAGGGGTCTTACCGTTTCCGCACTTGCTCCTTCCTCCTTTCCCTCCACCCCCATCAACACAACACCCCCCAACAACCAACCACGTTCGAGCTGATCTCCTTCGAACTCTCTTGCACAGCCGCCTAAACAAGGCCACGATGTTCTGCACATCGCGTTTCCCCATGTAGGACATCTCGGGGGGAGACGAGTACCAGCCGCATCCCTTTTCCTCGAACGACCCGCACATAACTGCATCTCGACAATCGGCTCTACATCTTCAATGGCCTCTTTCGACCTGTGCCTCGATACCATCAGCGCTTGTTCTTTGCTCCAGATGGCTTTGGAAGCCGGTGGTCGTCCCTGCAGCTCGCCGCCGCCGCCGACGGAACTCGGTTGCCCGCAGCATGACAGGCACGTACGCGTCTTTGGTGCATGGCGTGTATGACGAATGCGGATTTCGAAAGCCTAAGGTGTCTCCGTACACACACATGCACACACACACACAATCTCTCTCTCCTCTGTACTGGCTGTGCCTTTTTGACAGCCGCAGCCAGCTTTGGACCGGGGCTTTTGTGGGGCATAGGTAGCATCTCCCGAGGCCGGAACACCACCTAGCATGCCACACGACGACCTTCTTAGATCCACGCGAAGCAGTAAGGCTCCTTGTACACCTGCATCGGGTAGATGCATTGCGCTGACATTCTTCCCCTAAGGCCTGGCCAATTGTCCATTGCGACCCCGCAAACGGTTCAGAGCACCGGCGACGAACATTCAGAACCGGACACGCACCCGTCTGCCTCGACCACTTCACCTTTACCGAAAGATAAGATAGTCTGGCACGAGACATAGACCTCCGTTACCTGGTCGCTGATGCCTCGGAAGGTACGAGATGGCGGTGAAATGGAATGCCTGGCACAACGAACACGGAACCCCTTCACCCTGGCATAGACTGTCCCAGTATCTTCAAACAGAAACGAGGACAGGGAAATAAATCATATGTCTAGGAGGCATCTGTCCTCAATTGCCGACACTTGGAGAAGATTGGAATTGGCAGCGGCATGGAATCCATCGTAGACCGAGGCCGAAACTGTCTGTTTTGACAAAGATACCTTCAAGTCACAGCGATGCTGGAGGAGGCATGATGACACCAAGAATCATCTACCTTCAACCGTCGATACTCGAAAGGGCGAAGGCGACGGCACATAAAGCCTTTGATAACGGTTCCGAGTCCGCGTGTGCCTTGGCGAGGCCTTCCTCACTATCCTCAAGTAACAACGAGTGCATGAGGGTATTCCATTCATCCGGACGACAAGAGCAGCGGTGACACCGGACTATCGTGGGATGATTCTTTGGGAACGGAACAAGCCTACAAGGGATGAGGAAGCCATGCGGTTACATTGAGTAACACAGGAAAGACATGTTCAATCCTTTCGTTGTGAAGTTTCAAGGAGATCGATACTTGTCCTGGAAAGTCTCAGACAGATTCTGAGGGCTCATTCGCTCCCATGAGCCTTGCGCAGCCTCAAATTTCGGATCTTCTGGAGTTCTTGATTCGTGGTCCATATACCTTGGACTTATGTTCCATCCATTCGACCTGATGTCCTTAGCTAGGTGCCTCCGTCGACGTGTTACAAGTGTTCAAGAATACTCCATTCCACTAAGTGGAAGTTTTCTCTTGAAACACGTTTCTTCTTTCTGTCCATCTCTTAAAACACCTGTTTTCCTTTTGTCCATCTCTTTTCCTACCACTCTTCCTTTTGTTCATCTCCTTTCTCACCATTCTTCCTTTTGTCCATCTCTTTTCCCACCAGGTCTTGTCGTAACACACTTTCCCTACCAGTCATCTGCTACGTCGTCATTCACGCTGTTTTACCACATTTCTTCTCATGTCAGTCTTCTGTTTTACTCCACTTCCTTCCCGTGCCAGTCTTCTGATTTACTCCACTTCCCGTGTCAGTCTCCGGTTACACTCTTCCTCTTCTTCGTTCCTTCAACTTTCTATCTTCCGCTGTCTGGATGCAAGCCATGTTTCCGGACAACATCGTCATCCATGAACGCCAAGTCTCCAGAATCCTTATGCCTTGAAATCATCGCCTCTGGAGCCCAGATGCCTATAATCTCAGACTGGCTTCATCTATATGAAACCTTAAAAGCGAAGTCACCTGGCCAAGTCGCGGTCATATCTGAAATTCCAGACGCCCGTCTATTGGGAGTGCTTAAAGGTTCCTCCGTATCATTCTTTGGAAAGACGAGGTCATCGAAGCCATCACCCTATGCGGGGATATATCATATCGATAGATGGCTCAAGGAAATGGACCCATCCGCAACTGCTGCACTTGCTCGAGTCCGATTCCGCATCGAGTTAATTATTAACATCGGAAGTCTGCATCCATGGACCGTGCCAGGCCACGCAAGGCCAAATTTAAATCCGATGTCTGCTGGATGCGCATCGCCTAGCTGTCGAAAATTGATAGAAATTGTCCAACATCCTAGCCTTGAATACCGTATCTCCATTCGTTTAATTCGGTGTTGGTCCCTTTGCCTCCGGCTAATCTGGACAACTCGTGGATGACATTATTCCTACAATCTTCCTTCCCACCTTCCAGCACGGAGTGTCTATGTGTCTGCTCTGGAAACTCCTGCAAGGTACTCATCCGGTATTCTTGGGTCCTGCAATCCCACAAGGAGGCACTATTATCTTCTTGTTCCGCTGTTGCCATGTAGCATTGCCTGTCAAATCTTCCAGTGGGCGCCTCACCCACCATACTGTGGATTCCGCATCACCGATCGAGAATGTCATTGCCGTGGCGTTGACGGTCACTTTGGGATGCCTTGGAAGTCAACTATCCGGTGTAAATTACAATCCCGCCCTACATCGTCGCTCGTCGAGTCTCTTGATCAGCACCTTTCCCACAAGATCGATAGTCAGGTTCCTATTCAACTGTACGTCGTTGCCACTTCGTCGTCGGTCATTTGATATGCCCCTGATGGTATGCATCTGGTGTGATCTTCTCTGTTGAGCACTGGCCTTGTACCGTTGGCCTCTAACGGAACGGAAATCTGCATGACATGTCGTACTAGGCATGTGGTTTTCGAATCTGGTAAAGACACCGCCGTACGAATTTCTGTTATGATTGTCTGTCCGCGGCCCCTCGCGGCCGAACTTGCAATTGCCATCGTCCAGGTATCGCAGTTCGTTATTGGCGGGATCGAAGTGGGATCGACAGGTTATGATTGAAGCCGCTGCTGACTCCACCATCACCGATATGTTGTCGTCGAGCCGCTGTCGTTGCCCTCATATTGGCCGATGCCTTCATGTTCTCGGAGCGATGTGGTCGGTGTAAGAGGCACCGTATGTGTGTTGCTTGATGAGCGCAAACGCTTGGCGAGCTTGGTCCTATGAGCAAACATACTCTCTTCCATGTTGGTTCATCCTACCCTCCCACCTTTCTTCTCTGAGATCGCGACCTAGAAAAAGGCGGGTGCGCAGCCTGGAGGGGCAGGGTGGGTGATTGTGGGAGCGTCAAATCCATTAGCGGAGCGACCGAGCGGGCTGGACGGGCCTATCCAGCATTACATCCGCCTGCTGTTGTCGCCAGTAGAGCATGTATACCCTGATCATGCTTATCATGCTCGTCGTGTGCTGCTTTAGCTATTTGAACAGGTCGACATGCTGGTGGGGGTCAACATGAGCTTCTGGCGAGCCGCCCTTCCGTGTCGGTGGTGTGCAGGCGACAGCGATAATCGTGGATGGCAAAATGTGTGTCTCCATCGGCGAAATCTATACTTCGCATCACCTTTCTGTGACACTGCAGTGGGAGTGTTGTGTTGGTCGGGGGTCAGGCCTTCTGTCTGTGTCAACACTAAAGATCGCTTGAGATGGCGAGCCCCGCCAGAGCTTCGAACACAAGATAGGATGCAGATATGCGCCAAGCCGCTGCATGTCGATTCATCAATGGCTTCTCCTTATCCTTCTAGTGGTCGAAAGAAGGGCTAGCTAGATGAGCTTCAAAAGCCTTGCAGCACGCACCGTGTCGGAGATGGGTGCATGTCTCTAAACATCAATGGCTCCTCTCAGTCTCTGACCCTCTTTACGAATAGAGGCAGCAGTGCAAGAAGACTCTGGGGCTAGGGCCGTGATGCATACTCAATCTGTATTGGCCCAAGCCAGTGGTCCTCAACTGAGGCACCGTCTCCTAGCCAAGCCCACGCAAATCCTTGCGTACTTCACGTGCAAACTCAAAAATAGGCCAAGACTGTTTGCTCGATATCTCACCACCTCAAAATCTAACTACTGTATATATAGCCTATATTTTACAAATTCCTTCGCCTCAGAGGACTGGCAACCCTCTGAGGCGCAGGATGGAGTTGGCTAACTTCTGTTTAGGACGCATGTACGACGGGTCTCATCCCGGGGTTCGAGTACCGCGGACGACAGAGAGCTGTACTTGAAATTATCTTTTTTGCATTCTTATTAATCTATAATTTTATGTTTAGGAGCGAGTTCTGCCAACGCTACATATTTTTATCCTCATTTGAGGAGAATACAGAGTACCAGATGGATTATTCCTACTATTTTTTATTCTTCAGAGGGATGTAGGTCTAGGTGAGTAGGTGGGATACACTAGAGTCTTAGACATGAGGCTGAACATCATTATTACATTGAAATGAAGGTTTCAAAGAAGTAAGCTGACATTCTGGCAATTTTGGTTTGTCCAGGCGATGAGAGTTAAAGAAATAGCCACAACATATTCTTGCGGCTTTGTGGCACATTATATCATTATACAGCTAAGTACGGGTTTGCGAGGAGGATTCACCAGTTCATGCTTCAAGGTGAGTAAGTTTGGGGAATCTAATAGAATTGACTGTCGAGGATGTTCCATGCAGGAACTATGTACCGAGAGATAAGTATACTGGCCTACATTCAGATTTCAGAATTTTGAGGCGAACTCCACCGGTTGGATCGAGGAGAGCAAAATCAAAAACACTGCTTTTGGAGTGTCGTCAATGGGAGATGGCTTAGTGAGGAT
Organism: Melanomma pulvis-pyrius CBS 109.77; assembly: GCA_010093585.1. Taxonomy (NCBI): domain Eukaryota; kingdom Fungi; phylum Ascomycota; class Dothideomycetes; order Pleosporales; family Melanommataceae; genus Melanomma; species Melanomma pulvis-pyrius. The sequence goes on along the minus strand of MU001785.1, from coordinate 25,382 downwards.
CGATGATTTCTTGGACAAGTTATCAGAGAAACTCGTTAACTGGACCGGTGTCCAATTCAGTACCTCTCCTGACGGAAACCTCATAATAACTCTTTTTTATTATTTTTGGATTTCCCAGTCAAAACTCTGCGGGTCTAGAGGGAGGAACAAAAGGGGCTCGGAGGGGACTTCGTAGAAGGGCACATAAGCTCGTGTGAGATCGACCTTGCCGGCTCCCCAGTCTATAAGGTCGGTTATGAAGCTCAAAGAGGGATGGATAGTCAACATGTATGGCGGAGATCTACGAAGTATCGGACAGCTCAACAGGGGTAGATTCCCAAACCGCAAACTGACCAGGGCAGGGAACATCCCCACTCCGTCTCGAGCTGATACTTTAGGAATTGCAGTATCCTAACTGAGACGCTGATTAGACCTGCCGAATCCTCGTCGAGCTCAGCGGGAGGGTTATCGTCGTCACCCATGTCGTCGTCTTCGTTGAGGTCGGAGTCGGAGTCGGAGTCGGAGCCACTAGGAGAGGAAGAGGAGTTGCCGTGGGCACCGTCGTAGAAGCTCGCGTTGAGTCTACCCCAGCGTTGAATCCGAGTATAGGTTTGATTGAAAACAGCATCGCCAAGTTCTAAGAGCGAAGCATCGGGACCGTTACCGCGATCCTGATTGACAACATTAAGAAGTTCGGCGCAGAGAGTTTCTTCGAAGGCAAACTTAGAAAGGTCGGGTTCAAATCGAGAGGCCGTCTCATTGAGGATCTCGTTCGCGTCGCGATCATCGTTGACGCCATTTACAAGACACTCGATGAAAAGAGCGGTAATGCCAGCGTCATCAACATCAAAATCGTACTTGGTCGCCGTCGAAGCTTCCTCAAAGAGTACACGGATAACTCCCGCTATGTGAGCTTGAGTCTTATAGGCCTTGTTTAGCTCTGGGTTTTAGAGTTTGAAACAACGCTTCATACCTCTTCAGCTGCACGCGTTGTCGCCAACAGTGCATTCGTCCGCTGTGGTGACCTTTGTTCTCTTCAACTTATGGCTAGCACTCGACTCCAAACGATAGGGCTCGTACTTCTTAACGACGAGCTTCCATAGCTTCTCTCGGCCACCCGAGAGGAACTATGCTTGCCGGACGGTCTGCTACAGCTGATCTCAATACTCGCCACTCTCGCCTAGGCCGGCGGGCAGCAAATATCTGGCTTGCTTCCTCAGCCCGGCGTCCTCCTTGCTTGCTTTCTTACTTTAGGAAGTAGCGTTTCTTGATAGCGTAGATTTCGCATCGGGAAGAGGTCCTAGAGCGCTTCCATTTGTAAGAGGTAGAGGCTGTAAAAGTACCGAGCTGCGTACCACGGTTAGATGCGACTCCCTGACAAGAGCTATTCCTGTATTAACTTGCAAGCAGACTCCGTACTTTCCGAAGCGTTAGAAGATACACAGACCAACTAATGTTTGTCGGACAGGGCTGTGGTGTCGGGGGTGGGGGGTGTGATCGGGTGGTGGGAGGTTAGGCTACCGATTTAGAAATTGACACTTTAGCGCCGATTTACACTCCTGACGAACACCAGCAGCTCTCATCCAAGCAACGCATTCAAGCATATACATTTAATGTTCACCCCTTTGCATCGTGTGAGGGCCTGCTAGCTATGTTCCGCCGGATTGAGTAGCAAACATGGGGGAAGGGGACTGGCAATGCTTGCTCCACTACTGCCCGCACGCCTTCTCTAGGCAATACAACAAACCACAGAAACTACAACCGACAATTGCACCTTCGTGCCTCTAATATCTAGTCTCTCGTCTTCTCTATACCCCGTTATCGAACGCCTCGCCATATACCTGGACACTCTCTCACGAAGGCACCCCGTGATAGAGCTACGCAGCTGCCTCCTATTGTTCCTATCTTCCCTATTCAGCGCTACTATTCTACGTCACCCAAAATAAGCTACCACCAGGCAACGCTAATCCCACTAAGATGCTGCCTGCCGACTTTATAAGCACCTTACCCGAACAGACATTCTAGGGATCAATTCGAGCGTCAATTACAATTCCAACTCCAGCTCTTATCTCTCCGCCCTCAATTCTACACTCTTCAATCGCTACATCTCCATCTCCAAGCTCCAAACTTCAAGCTCCACTCTCCACCATGCTCCAGAGCAACCTCTCTCGTTCTCTCATCGTCAACACGGGCGTAGACATGGACGCGGAGAGCATGTCTCCGCTCCAAGCCCTCCTCCAAGCGGCGTACCAGGACGCAGAGGCCAACATCACGAACGCCCGGACTCCTAGCGTACGATACTTCCGCTTCTATTCTTGATAGAGATCCTGCTAATGCACTTCGTAGGAACGAGTTGACGCAAGGAAGCTCAGGCAGCAGGTTGAAGATCTGCTCTTCGAGCACGTGGTACGTCAAATCATTTCATGTTAGTGCTGTATAGAGATTCGATTGCGCTAACTTGTATGTGCTCTGAAGTACCAGTACCAGGCCGTAGATCCGGGATTCCTCCTACAGGCAGAGGCCGAGACCGTCATTGATGCCAATGGCAACATGAAGCAAGTCGGCCCTCGCCCTCTCTCGATTGTTGGTCACAATGTTTATGGCGAGAACCCTCCCGTACGTTACCATTCTCCCTCTCTCTTCCCTACCAGCAATCGAATATCTACAAGCTACAGCAACTTACCACTCCTAGTCCAAACCCCCCAATGCGCCCTCTGTCCCGCTTGACCACAACGTCGTCGATGCCCACATCCAATCCGACCACGACGCCCAAATCCAGTCCGACCACGTCACCCAGATCCAGTCCAAGCACGCCGCCCAGGCCCACAACACGCTCTCCGCCCTGACCCGCTCGCGCGCCGTGCTCCGCCATCGAGAGCTCTGTCTTCTCCACTCAGGCCTCGATCTCTCGGCGGCCGTGACCCACGCCCACCGCGAGCTCAACATCGGCGCATGCGCCCCCTTCCCTCCTTCTCCTCTCCTCGCCCGCCTGCGCACCGTTGTCGTCAACGCAAAATCCAAGGTCAAGCGTAACCGGCTTGGCAGGTTGGAAGCCAAGTTCAGCAAGGCGGTGCAGAGGCTGAAGGCTGCGTGTGCGGAGCGTGAGAAAGTGGATAGCAAGATCAAGGGTCTAGCGGCTCGCATGGAAAACCTGTTGACAGATGGAGAGATTCAAGTCGTCGAGGGCTGCCTGCTTGAGAAGGAGTTCGAGTTCGTCGAGATGGGAGTGCATGCGCCGTATAGTAGGCTTGGGCTGACAGCTCAGGGGGGATGGCTGGAGTCTTGAGCTTGCCAGGCTGAGTTCGAGGTACCTGAAAGCCAATACATACGGTGAGATTGATTAGCAGTAGTTGGCAGGTTTCAACGGCTCGTCAATTGATAGATGGGAGTGATGGCTTGCTGTTAGGAGTACAAGCTGTGCTTCTTTGCGGGTTTGGCCAATTCACAGATTGCTTGGATTACAAAATGACGGGCTGCAATGGTGTATGGTTTTATAGCATGTTTAAAAGTGACATTATTTACACTCGTTTCCTCTATCCCGAGATCTTATCAATGACAAGAGAGACAAATCCCATGCTATTTAGTAAAAGAAAATCGTCACATCGAATTCAACACTTCCCCATAAAAGTGTGTACCTCGAGGTCAGCCAACAGCCTTGCATTCAAGCTTCCTCGTCCTCTCTTCCCAATTCGAGACCTCAAAGCTATGCGCTTTCCCCTCTCTACCAAAGCTCCTTTCCTCGACCACCAAATCTATTCTCCACAGAGAAGTCCACCAACCACCTCCAACTCACCTTCACGTTTTCTTAAACTTCTCCAACTGTAGCTCCACAGCTTTCCTCACATCGAACCCTTGCATCAAACTCCCCCTCCGTCTCCTCTCCTCAATCTCTCTCTTGACCTCGGCGACAATTTCATCAATCTCGGCTTCAGGATCCTCCGCAATCCCCAACGTGGGGGCGCGCCCAATATGGTCACTACTCTCCCTCTTCAGCATATTCACACGACGATCTTTCTCTATCTCCTCTTTGGCCACTTTCTCGATACCCGACTCGTCGAAGCCAGCGACACGGTCGGATTGGCGTTTCGTGAGGGTCTTGCGGAAAGGCAGTGAGCGGGAGAATAGGGCGAAGGAGGCGGCGGTTCCGAGGAGCGTGTAAAAGTATACACGTGCCCAAATGGTTAGGGTATCGCTGAAACCGAGAAGGATGAAGGGAGCTACGGTGAAGGCGAAGGATGCTTGCGTCAGGAAGATGGTGAAGAGGTCGTAGTATTTCTTGGATGGGAGGGGGTTTTTGCCGTCTGGGGTCATGAAGAGGGGGCGTACGAGGCGGCGACCATCTGGCAATTTGTTAGTACGCATAACTCGGGGGCAGGGAGAAAACATGAAACTCACTCTTTGCGATCGTCTGGAGGAAGGATGCCAAGACAAATGCCAGATAGTAACCCGGGTAGAAGCCATGCCAAAAAGCGCTGGTAATAAAAGTCGCCAATGTGGCTCTGAAACCAGGCTTCTTGCCCTTGGGAGTTACTCGTAGATACATGTAGTTCCGCAGCCAGGAGTTCGTATTGATATTCCAGTTCCCAAGAAAAGCACGAGTATTCTGCGCCATTTCAATGTCGATAGGCTTGATGTTGGTAAGGCGATCCCATTTTGCACGCCCAGTCACGGGATCGATGCCGTTGTAGCCAATTCCAGAGAGTATGCAGCCTCCCTCGGCGAGACTCCAAACCCCGTAGTATTTCATGCGGGTAGTTAGACCGAGCATGTATAGGATGAAGACTCGGCGGGGAAACCAGTACTTCATGTACTCATCGCCTAGGAGGAAGCTGGTATTGTACCACCCAGAAAACTTTAAGAATGTGAAGATCCATAAGGAACCGTATACTGCTTTGATGGCAGCTGGCGTACCGCTTCGAGGAATCTTGCGCTTTTTCCGGGTTGGTGGTGCTTTTGATGGATCGGTGCCAGGAGGGAGAGCAAACATGGTAGTGCTAATGTAGCGGCGGTAGTCGCAGTAGTCGAAGGCGGGCCCGGCCATTAGTGAGGGGAAGAAGAACACATAGCCAATGTAGTCGAGGATACTGGGAAGTTCCTTGATCATATGCTCTTTTTGAAACTCAGAAAGATCGGCCTCGGGAATGCGGCCATCTTGGACATTCCAGCAAAAGGCAGTGAGCTAAGCAATTAGCAATGCGATGAGTACTGGAATCTGAACACAAATTACCTTCATCACCATAACCATCTGGGCTCCTGAGAGTGCGGTCAGTCCTTCATCTGTAGGGGAAAAGCGAAAGGGCGGGCTGGTGTACCTGAAATGTCGATCGAGGAGGGATCATGCGCCGCTTGTCGAGAGATGTGCGTGATAGACATGTGCCCCATCAGGAACACAAATCCAACCCATGGCATGTACGGAGAGTTCATCTTGGCCGAAATCGCATAGGCACCGCCTGCGCTGATAGCAAGGGTTCGAAGCCCCCCCCAGAGATCGAACAGTCCGACTAGGTAAAATAGAGCAACTCTTGGTGATGTCAGTATGGATGGACGCTAGGAAGAAAGAGACAGTCACGTGCCCTATTATGAAAGCATTCTTCTGCCATGGCTTTTGGTCCGGTATACGCTTCAAGACAGCGGCAAGTGGGTAGGAGAGGTAGAAGGTGAAGATGAGTTTGACTGCTGGTTTTAATGTAGGCAAAGACGAATGCTCTCAGAAAGCTTACGCTCGTCTGCAGAGGTTCCCAGGCTGTTGCCAACATAGGCAAACGCTGCGAGATAATCAGCATCTGCAAGTAGGATGGCGCTCATCGTTGCAACACTCACGCGCATTGATGTAGGGAAGCATCTTGAGGCTCGGAGGCTAATGCAGGGCCAAATGCAATGACGCAACAACAGAACTATGAGGAAGACAAGTGAGAGACGGCGCAGCTAGGGATTTATATAGTCAACTCGGTCATGGTCAGGCGTGTGAGGGGTGTGGACGAGAACCTGCACGCGTTCCGGGCGTGGACAAGTGGTCGTGACGGCTCCGGGGCAGTGACGTCTGCCACATTGAAATTTAAGCTCGCGCCGCTAGTCCCGGTACGTGCTAGCGCCAGAGCCGGCGCGTGGGCGGTCAGCCAACTCTCACTGGCAGAATTTCAGAGAATCAACCCCAGACACCACGACCCCCCTGGAACTCTCCATCTGGCTCGCGCCAGACCAGCGTGCCCTCAGTCGCCAAAATGAGCGCCGTCTACAATCTCGAGCCCAACCCAACGGCAAAAGTGCTCCTCCAAACCACGACCGGCGACCTCGAAATCGAGCTCTTTGCAAAGCAGACGCCCATCACCTCGCGCAACTTCCTGCAGCTATGTCTCGACGGATACTACGACAACACTGTCTTCCACCGTCTGGTGAAGGGCTTTATCATTCAGGGTGGCGACCCCACCGGGACCGGCCAGGGCGGGGAGAGCAGCTATGATGGGGAGCCCTTCGCCGACGAGTTCCACAGCCGTCTGAAGTTCAACCGCAGGGGCCTGCTGGGCATGGCGAACACGGGGAAAAAGGACGACAATGGTAGCCAATTCTTCTTCACGCTCGGAAACACTCCTGAGCTCGCGGGAAAGAACACACTCTTCGGGCGGATAGCGGGAGACACTATATACAACCTGATGAAGATGGCCGAAGCGGACACTGCTGAGATCGACGAGGAGAGGCCCGTGTATCCTACCCGCATCACAGGGACTGAAATCATCATCAACCCATTCGAAGACATGGTGAAGAGAGTACGGACTGCGCAGCGGACAGAGCCCGAGGCGAAGAAGGCCAAGAAGCCGAAGCGGAAGGCTGGCAAGACGCTGCTTAGCTTTGGAGGAGACGAAGGAGACGAGGCCGTGTCAATGCCGGTACTCAAGAAAGCAAAGTACAACACCAAACTTGTCAGCGCAGGAGAAGAGACTACCTCGACTATCCACAACACACCTCTCCCAAAAGCACCATCGACAGAAAGAGCCATACCCATTCGAAAGCAAGCACGCAAATCTCCCTCACGCTCTCCATCCCCAAAGCCCGCTCCTAAATCGGCGCGCAAATCTCCACTTCGGGAGAGGCAAGCTTCTCCGCCACAGCTGAGAGAAATGTCACCCGAGTCTGAAAAGCAGTCGAAACTCGACAAGGTGAATGCGCAGATTGCAGCGCTCAAAGCTTCAATGAAGCGCAATGCCACTACTCAGAGCGCAGAGCCAGCGAAGAAGAAGTCACTGCTCGACTCCATGGTACCTGCCTCAACAACTCGTGGCCGGAAGAGAGGCGCGAACCACGCAGCGTCGGAACAGGCAACTCTCGATATTCTGTCCAAATTCAAGTCGAAGCTAGAGACGGCGCCTCCTGTACTAACGAAGACGAAATTACCTGAACCGTCCGATGGTGCCGCTGTGCCTGCAGCTAACGATAACGATAAGGAGATGACCAACGGAAAGCCTGCCGTTACAGAAAAGGAAGAAGTGCCTTGTGATCTTCACTTCGTAGTTGGCTGCCAGTCGTGCAGCAAGTGGGACAACGAGGATAGGGACGATTCGGACGATGACACAGGGTGGATGTCGCATGCACTAACGTTTGCCAAAGACAGGCTCGGCAAGGATTTGGAGTGGAAGCGGAAGAACGAAGAGGAGCTTGTCGTTATCGACCCGCTCGAGGTTGCTCGAGAGCTAAAGGAAGAGCGGAAAGGGAAGAAGCGAGAGTGGGACGATCGGAAGGGGAAAGACAAGACAGCCAGCTCAGCAGGCAGGTAGGCATGATAGTCCATTTACCTTACACGCGTAATGTGAGCACATCACGCCCTCGCCCTCGCCCTCGCCCTTTTAAATTCTGTCGTGAATTTCCTTTTACTTCCCGATGTCAGGGTGCTTCCCAAAACCATGTCCTGCCCGGCGAGTACCTAGATAGGTCAGTAGTTGCAGGAGAGGACGGGTCACATTCCCAGCGTTCCCAGCGGCTTATCGTGGCGGTGCAGTCGGTGGCGCGTGGCTGTGCTTGCTACACGGGGTCGACGTAGCGGGGACCTCAGCCTGGCGCATGGGTCACAACAGCATGCGCTGGACCGACGTCACCTATCCCTATAGCAAACCCATCGCTCACCCTTCACATATCGCATTTCCATTTCATTTGATGACGCAGTCATCTCCCTATCCATATGCACCATTTACACCACGGCCAAGCCACCAGTTGAGCATGCCACATAGCGACACGTTGGAGGCTCTGCTTCAGCCTCACTGCGCTTGTCTAGGCATCTTTGATTCGATTGCCTGATTCACTACCACACACGAGGCGTCAAGCCACGCTGAACAACAACTATTATACGCAGTGCCCCGCCAGAAAGTTCCCGTCTTTTCGCCGACCACCTTGCCCCCTTGTCGCTATCAAGTGCATTCCCAACATCTCTTCCTTGCTCGGTTTATATCGCGCATTTTCACATCCAGTGGGACAGCCAACGCGATTCTAGCAGCAACTTGACAGGAGTAGAGTAACTTTCCGCTGCTCTTCTGTCTACACTACAGAATAACCATAAATTACAGCTGAGAATGAGTCTCAACTTCCTCCTAGGAGGATGTTTTGGATGGCGGCCGTCTAAGATGCCCAAGGCAGACGAGGGGACGACTCAGGTCTGGCTATGGACGATGAAGGTCATATTTATTATTCCCCTTGGGATTGCAGCGTTCGAATCGAGAAAGGTGTACAACACTGTGAAGGGCATTCCGGAGATCCTACACCCACCATATAACGAGCATGTTCTGCTTGCACATTTGCTAACCTATATCGGGGTATGTACTCATATTTCATTAGCTATGTCTATCCTCATACGGAGACTCGCCTCCTGTCCATAGACTCACTTTTCAAGCTCTGGCTAACCATCTACAGACTATGACTATATTTACGTGGTTATTCATCAGCTCTACGTTATTGATATTCCACTGGAAGGCATGGAAAAGTCCTTATATTCTCTTGATGGGTTTGATCGATCTTGGTCTTGCTGTCACCCTTGGGACTGGCATCGTTCTTCAAGCAGCCTACCTTCCCTCTACCTCCAGCGGATGCTCAAATGCGAACACATGGCAAATCGTTGGCATGAATAAAAGCTTCTTCAGTGTAATAGCTGATAGCAGTCCTCCCTCGTCTGCTGAAAACAAATGTCAGTGGTTTGTGTCGGCTTGGTCTGAAGCCGTCGTCTCCCTGTAAGTCACTCCGCTCGATATAGATTCGAGAACTGACAGTCTAAACCAGGTCATTCCAGATGCTCATCGCGTATGTCGGGGTCTTCTTCGACGAACGGGAATACAGCTTTCTCAACCCTTTCCGGCCACTGTTCTACCTCATCCTAGTAGTTATCTCGCCTCCATTTTGGATACACACTCACGTTGTCCCACGGCTTCGGTTTGCCTACCGTTACATTTTGAAACTCTGTCGAATAACAGGCGTGAAGCCGCTAAAGTTTGACCAACCGATCCCATACACCCCACGAGACAAGCACATTGTTGTGACAAATCCCAAGCTCCAGCAGTTCCTCACTATCGAGCATGTCCTACTAGTACTGGTAGACAACCTCCATTACGAGGACGTTATCAACCTGAGTCTTACATGCAAATCCGTAAGAGAAGCTGTGTTCCCCCACCGCGATCTGAACTACCGGATACCCAAACTCAAAAAACGTGTCTGCAACGAAGACTCCAAGAAACCGTGTCTATACTGCAACAAGAAGATATGTTTCGACTGCAAAGCCACGCGCTTTTTCCCCGGCCTGCCAGGTCGCCGCCACGTCGAGTTGTGCCAGCCTTATTGCGCAAAGTGCTACTACACCCACTTCTCACGGCATGCACGCGGGACCAAGAAACCGTGCAAATGCAACATCTCTGACAGAGCCCTTGAGTTCCAGCAAATGTGCCGCACCTGCGCCAACAGCGAGCCGACGGTGTTGAGAGACTCACGGTTCAAGCGGTATCAGCAGGAAGCGAGAGATATCGCCGACGGAATTTTCCTACCACCTGGCGAGAAGGCGAAGTGTGGAAGCTGTAAGCTCGATCTAAAGAGTGGGGCAAGGTGGTGGGTGTGCGGGAAATGCAAGGGCGAATGTAGGGATGCCATTCATCCACCTTTTGCCAAGAGGAGGAAGCCGCTGGATGTAGAGAAGGCGGAGAAACAGGAGAGGGAGTTTCACGAATTAGAGACTTCGAGGTGGTTGAAATGGATGGCATTGTGAGTGTGGCGTTCACGATTGTTTGCTACGGAGCTAATGTGATGTGCAGATTCCGCAACGAATGAGCTTAGAACGGAAGGCTTTGCACCTTCGTCTTCGGGTATTACAGACGAGGGCCCGCTGCGCTGCTGGATTAATGTATACCCATGGCCTTTCTTGTTGGTCTGTGATGTATGAATCTCAAATACACATTCACGAGCTTCATAATTGTCTCGAGACAGCCTCGACATGTGATGGACATGTCTGTGTTCCCTAGTATCAAAATTAACAAAAAGACAAAACGATCAATCCCGTCCCACGTCACTTATGCGCCAACAGGGATTCTGCACGGAATTAACAAGGTGCGGAGCGAGACCGTGAGCTATACGTCCCACAAAACGCCTCTTGATGTATATGCACGCGACCCCAGTCTACTCTCGCGCTCTCAGCTTATCAAACGCGTTAAATTTTGCGCTCCGTTGCCATGTGACTCTCTCACTTATTGCAGGCTCCCTCCTCGCTAGCGTATAAATTGGTGTCCCACACCTTATTTCGTTCTTTCAAACTCCCGACGCTGATACTACAACTTCCAACTACCCTCCTCCGTCTCACATTCTACACGGTTTTCTCGACTATCTTGCCTCGCAACGGACTCTCTCCGACAGTAACTCAGCGTGTAAGTGTGTGCTCTAATTACTCTTGTTGCATTTCATACTCTCTCATCGTACGCTGCCTCCCGCTCTCTGCACGACTCACTACGGCACCTTCATCCTACTTGACGACCTCCCTTTACAAAGTACCAATCATTTCACTAATATACCATAGCACCCCACAACATATCGTCCAAGAATGCCCATAAACTGGCAAGATCCCACCGAGCGCGACCGCCTCCTCGCGGCCGTCATCGCCTCATTCGATGGAAAGGTACGTCCCCTTCACGGCTCATCTAGCAAGTTCACTTATCAATTATCCACCCCTAGATAAACTGCAAGCAAGTCGCCAAGCTCTTCGGCAAAGGCGCAACGTACAACACCATTGAAGGCGCGCTACGTGGACCCAAGAAGATGGCTGCTACGCTCCAGGGCGAACTTGCAGCTGGTGGTGACAGCGAGGTCCCGCCCAGCCCCGCGAAAGCAAAGCCTAGGACCCCCAAGAAGGATGGAGTCAAGACTGGCCGCATCACCAAGGGGAAGAAGGGTGATGCGAAGACGAGCCCGGTCAAGAACGAGATATTCTTCGATGATCTCGACACGGGAAGCTTGTATACGAGTGCGAGTGGCGCCGAGGTCGGTGGCGAGGGCACGATGGACGATGAGTCTGTTTGAGCTTATCATGTCTCGTCACATCTCTCCCGTTCATCTAAATACCTGAGGAGTACTTTCAACGGTAACAAGACTAGGATGGCTTCGGAAAGGTAATCTCTACCTATTGTATGTATATACAATTAGAAACAGCCATCGAACGTGGACTTGACTCAACAGCGATTGGGAAGGCATCGCAGCAGTGGTTGATGGACTGGCAATGAAACCCATCTTTGATATGTACATGTGCCATGTTCTGTGAAACAGATTACAATCTGTGATCTTTCTATGTTTTTGGCTGTGGAATAGGTGTGAGGTGATGTGAGCGAAGAGGGGAGCTCGTGAGCACAAAGAGTAGCTATGCGAGCGCTGTGATGGGACGGACAAGGGACAATGTTTACCTGTCTACACAGCGTTCGATATTCTCTCTGCTAATCTTCTTCGCCCCAAAAGCCTCCAGGCCTTTCTCAAGAGAGAACACTCGCCAAGCACCGTGTCCTCGGCTACATATCTCTCTGTCTCTCTCTCCGCTCCTCCCTTTCCCCCAGGCTTGATTCCGACTTCTAAGCCACATCACTCTGTCCCTCCAAACGACACACCGCAAACCTCCCGGACCTTGCTCAACCCTATCGCGGTCGCTGCTGTGCAACGCCAGCACAGTCTGTTCCCCTATTATGCCCTTCGCTCTCTGGCTGGGATACTGTGCCGTTGCTACTAGCAACAGGCATCCATATTCAAACCAGAATCTATTTTGTCGAGAGCTGCTATGACACTTGAGTAAGCCACGTTTATGGATCCAGAGAGGACGTGTCTTTCCGACTTCCATAACTTTCTCTACACCGTTTACGGGACTGGCAGACATTCTTGTCGCAGGATGCTGTGCAACTCGAGTACGCCGTGTCCATAACCGTCCATCTCAGTCCCTCCGTCCCATTCTACTCTTCCCGCAGCTTCCGCGGCGTAAAAGTAACTCAGACATACTCGCATGGAATCCATGCAAATTTACCGGTTATGCATGCCGAATTCAAAAGAATCACCCGGTTCATGGGCAATATTCGTGAAAATGTGAGAGCTCTGTTGTTGCAACACAGTTGGCGTTGGTGGCGTTCTTGTGCGACACCACAAATGTGTGGGGCGCAGGTGGATTGGTGTTATTGGAGGACGGGGAAGTAGGAAGGATGTGACATGTACACTGCATCTTGCAGAAAATAGAGAGAACGCTGTCGATAGCAGGGGAATGCTGTTAGATCGGAGTTAAGGGAGAGGGCGAAAGTAGAGCGGCAGTGTGAAGAAAGTGGACGTACAGAGACAGGCAGGAGAGTGGGAAGAATAGATTTTGGGAGCAAAGAAAAAGATCTTGATAGGCTTTAGGGTAAACTTGTGTCGGGGGTAATATGCGAACACTTCAGAAAGATGATGTGTTCATACGAGCAATCAGGTTCTACCGCGTCGAATGAAGCAGACGACAACGCTTCTCGGAAATATGAAAGGCGTGTTAAGGACTATCTTAGAATAGAATTTCGCTACCGAGAATGTCTTTGGGTTGAGTCCGTAGGGATGTAGGCAGCCGGGATGTCGAGATGAGACCACGAATGTATGCAGTCTTTATCGCTTTGGTGCAACCAGATCTTCCAATATAGAAGTGGTCACGTATCTTAGGGCTCTGAGTCATTGTGTGTACCCCAGGGTTTTCTCGTCAGGTTTCGTGGTTCCGTCTTTCACCTCTCTTCGCAAGCCCCACTGTCTAAAACCGAACCTCACTTCGCCCTCCATAAACCCTCCTCTTCAACTCGTCTCCCCTGCCAAAACACTTCCTCTCTTCCTCTTTCCCCACACTCTCACTTCTTTCTCTCATCGACTCACTCGCAAAAAGCACGCCGCGACCTCGCCGCAACCTCGCCGTTTTCCCCAGCCCTCCACGAAAACACCGCCAACATGGTACGTTCATGATTTTTTCGCACTAATGCGACTACGTTTTAGTTCATTGGCTTTGTTTTACTGATCTTATGCTAACTGCACGCGCAAACTTCTAGCCTATGAATTGGACCCCCGAAAATGATCGTCTTCTGCTACTCAAGTTGGTTGAGACGCACAATCTATCTGTTCAGTACGAGGCGATTGCGAAAGCGTGGCGTAAGTACATTCCTTTGCACGGAGGAGCTGGTATTTGCTCCAAGGGCTTCAATAATACCAGCTCCTTCCTAAAAATACACATTATGCTGGTCCTAGACTAACTTGTACACATAAAAGCCGATGGAGGAACAAAGCCCACCGCCCGCGCCATCAGCGAACGCTTCGTGAAGCTGCGTCAGCTCGCTGGCATATCAGCACCGAAGAAAGTTTTGGGCGTGTCCCGCACTACCCCGAAGGTCTCCACGCCATCCTCGTCGGCCAGGAAGAGGAAAGGCACCAAGAAGCGGCTCGAGGGCGACGAGACGGACGCTGACGAGCATCTCACTCCGCCCGAGGACGACGCTCCCAGCCCGACCCCTAAGTCTCGCAAGCTTACTGCGGCTCACACTCCTAAGAAGTCTACGCCAAGATTCGGTGAGAGGTTCAGCAACTACAATGGCATCAGCACGGGATCGCCGTCGAGCACGAAGATCAAGAACGGTAAGTCCTGCTTCTATACATCTACTCTATATAGAGTGCTTGAGCACATCCTTACTAACCACTATTACAGAGCCTATTGAAGACCCATTTCAGACGAGCGCCTTCTCCGAGTTGTTGGCCCGTGATGCTGCTGCAGCCAGCACGCTCAACGCTAACGTGAATGGAGACACCTTCAATTCTGGATTGGGCTACTCAGACTACGGCAGGCCCATCCCACGCGGCTCCGGGCGAGAGACCTCTGTTAACAATTCTCTAGGAGGTATGAACAGCGTCACTGGCTTCAGCGCCTTCGACGGCATCGAGGACATGGCATCTGGTATGGATCTGGGCGGCAACCACATCACCGACCTGAACGGCTTTAGCATCGGCACGGGCACGGGCACGGGCCTTACCGCTCCATTCGAGCTACCCTCATCTCACTCCAGCAACACGGTATCTGGCAATGTATCTGGCAATGGCATGAGCTTTTCCCAGCACCCAATGTCCTCCCCAATGGGCCACAGCATGGCCGCCGACGCCGGGAACCTCAGCCTCGACTCATCCATCTCGTTCAACCACCGCGGCGGCGCCCTCCCCGTTACGCCCAAGAAAGGAGCCACCAACAAGACCACCAGTAGTACCACCAAGCTTTCCCAGATGCCTATGGGTAGCATGCCCGCCCATCGTGTCGTCAAGCCCGTTGAGGAACCTCTGAGCCAGGAGCGTCGCCAGCGGACCCCGCGCCCGGCGTCGAAGCATGCTCAGCAGAGTATCGCGGAGAGGCTGCAGGCTCAGAGGCAGGCTGATCTTGAGGATGGCGAGAAGAGCTCTCAGGATGATAGTGCTGAGAGCGAGTTCGAGAATAGTGACGAAGAGTATGTTTAATCATACAGGATCAGCATGGCTTGTTAATGCAGGCATGCATGCTCATGGAGAGGGGCGACGGGCGATGGGCGAATATGCAGAGCAAGACTTGTAGGTGGTGGCTACGGATGGACTCGGACTGAAAGACTTAAGAATGGGTATGGTTTCATCGGTATTGCAGAGTTTATTGACGGCCTTCTTTCTTTCCTTCTCCTTTATCTTTCTTGCAGCTTTCCCGAGACGGATACACATCCAGCCAAAATCTCCAGCTACATGACCAAGAGTCAGGAGTTTGGGTATTGCCTCTAAATTTGCCGATTGGGTGATCCATTGGATAGCTCTGGTGGCTTCTCAGATGGCCGCTCCCTCTTTTCGACGAACATTGGGGCGGAACAATATGTTCGGTCTTGAGATAGTTGGAAGCAATACTTCTCTTACATACGGTGTCCCTGCACTAATTCGTGACTGATTCCCTGCTACGACCATCCTAATTCTAGGAGAGGCAAGGAGAATAAATAGAGCCCTGTATAATGCTATCATATATGCTAAGTAGTGATGTTTTCTCCCAACATCGGGTAGCCACTACACACCTATTGAATACCCTAGGAGCTGCGCTGCTTGGCCCGGCGAAAGTTCGTGGGCTGCTTGGGCTGCCCCTCTTCATGGAAACACCTCGTCCCGACGAAAGGCTTCAATTTCACCAGAACCCTTGAATCATGAGCACGGATATCTTCACGCGCTGGTCGACCACCTTCGAGGGCCTTACTACCAAAATCATGGAACAAATTGCCCCATATGCTGGCTCCTCTGCCCCGGAGAACGTGATCAGGCTTCCATCGAACCTGTGAAAAAAGCAAGCAAAGTCTCCCCATGCCTTCATCCGGTTGCATTTCAGATCCCAACTTTCGATTTCAGCATGAAGGGATTAGGCAGGCTCCAGGACATCCCGCGTCATCCCGGCCTTGGAACCTGCTGTTCCGGGCCTTGTTTTAACGCGAGAGGAAATATCGGCAAGTACCAGGCCTGAAATTGAGGAAATTAGGGAATTGAAGAAATGGTTCAAAGGCTCGAGCACGTCTCAGTGAGCAGTCAGTACGTGTAAACGTTTCATACTATGGATAACCTTTGCTAATAATAGTAGTACCTGGATACAACTAGAACAGAGGCTGCTTGACTTACAAATTCGCTTTCTCGATTGCCAAATATCAAGGATGTTCGAGTTCTGCTAGTGCAGTTGTCGAATCGGAATGCACGAGACAACAAATACAATCTCCGCGGATTAGGGTCGACAACCATTTTAGTAGCATCTGTACTCGCAGCACTTTTAGTTTCTTCCATTCACCTCGAAAAGCTTACCGTTGGTACCTTTACTATGAAATTTGAATGTTTGCAAGAATTATCCACTCACGTGTTCAGTTTCCCGCAGGCTTACTCGGACTTCTTCAAGAACCTGGAAGAGATGAGGCTTGTACTTGGTTACGGTGAAAGCTGCAAGGAGGATGTTTGGTGGGCAAGTTATTTTCTGCCCAAGTTGCCGTCTCTCGTCGCACTGCAAATTATGTTAGATACGCTTCTACGTTCGGATGTGGGACGGATGACTAATCTAATCAACCTACATTGCACTCCAGCAAGTGCTCTTCAGCACCTTCATCTTCAAGGGATCCCCAAGTCTTTTTGAAATTAGAGACAAGTTCCTTGTCGAACATGCTGAGACCCTAAATTTTCCTGGGAAAAATCTAACCGCAACCTTGAATGTAAAGATTCAAATATCTGGGGACGAGGGCAGTAGCTGGACTGGGATTCTCGAGAAAACTTGTAGCCTTCAAAGCTCTCACCACGCTACAGCTTTATCAACTCGCTGAGAATGACTGGAGGACTTCCTATCCAATTCAAGGAAGGATTGAGCGCATTAGTCTTCCGAAATCACTCGGTTTCGACAATTCGGGTTGGGTGTTGCTCACCAAGCTGCAGCGCCATCATGTCATGGTTGAAGAATGCGAAGATATGCCTACCCGCTTGCAGGAACTGCAAGATGGCTTTGCAGTGACTGAGGTGGATTTTCGATCTGATGGTACAACTTCATCTGCTGAGTATGTGTGGTACGGGTGATGGCTTTCGTGCTTCCACACCGAGTCTTTCAATCAATTTCAATCACCTGATTCACAGCAACGGTCAGAAATCTGCTGGGAGCCAATTCAGGTCTATAGACCACAGCTATCCATTCAAGGACACGGTGTCTGAGTTGGCTCCTAGAATTTGAACGGAAAGCCCCCCCTTTCCAGAAGACAACACTGTTCCTTCTCGTAAACCCCCGTCGATCTTCTATCATCAGCTTCTTAATATGACTCCACTCATTACCTTTCCCACCAAAGTAATCTAGAAGACTGTGATATTACGATTATATTCTCAAAAGATGTGATCGATACAATACGAGCAGAACATCGATGTTACCCCGGGACTGCGAGCGAACAAAACAACGAGCCATTCAAGTCCCACATATAAGACTCTTGCGAAACAGACGTAGCATTCTCCAATCGAATCATTACTTCGTCGTCACTGTGCGTGATGGGATCGATGCCACACAATATCCCCGCATCCGAAATTCGCCACAGCAGTGCAGTATCTCTATATACATGAGCGTGTAACTCAATATACAGTGACTGCACAAAAGATTCTTGCTCAATCAGCATACGCAAAATTCATCGACGGCCATGTGGAGAACATTACGGATGAAATGGAGAGGCCCTGGGTACTTTGGAAGATCAGACCCTCAGGTTTGGGATGATAATGATGCAAGACAGACACAAATATCGCCATTCGGGCTTGGTGGACCGTCATCGTTCCCCTCTACGGCACCGTCCACACTCGACAAATTCCATCTCGTCCACGGAGACTAGACGGACTCATTCGACGGAGTCATGGAAGTGGCGATTTCCGAAACCCCCAAGCATGATCCAAACATGCGCGGCACAATGGCCGGGTTGATTTCCCGCATGCAGGCACCCCAGATATATATACGCCACGCCTGTGGCGCGACGGGACGGCACGATGAAATGACACGGTGGAGTGAGTAAGTCTATGTAAGTGATGATTAGAAACGCAGCGTCCAAGTCCAAGACAGAGGGAGTGGAGGTGGGAGGCTGTAGGATGTAGGATTTATTGCCAGACTTCTAGAGCTGAGCTGAATATGTTTCCGAAAGGGTCTGATAACATGTACTTGCCTTTCCGTAAAACAACTCAGCCGTGGACCGACCAAAAAGAAAAATTATGTTGTAGAAGGGAAGGTACAGACGAAGGAGGCATTTTTCTAGCCGCCTACATTGGCGGTATAAAGAGCCCTTCCAATGCGCGCTAGATTGTTCCTCCCTTGGCCTCTCATTCTCGTTGGCCTGCTTCCTTCCTCCCTACTTCCCCCCCCCCCCCCCCGGGCTTACTCGTATCGCGCATTTTGTAGGCCATGGCGAGTTCCGCCTGCGGCAGACTCCTATCGTCGGGTCTTGCTTTTGCGTCTTCGCTTCTACCCAATCGTTTCTGGGGGGGAAGAGGGTGTGTGATGGGGAGTCCCAATTGGCCAAAGTTATCTTTCATATCTCTTACCTCTCTTTGACGGTTATCTATTTTCTAGGTTTCCAGTATTCATGCCTTGTACACATACATGCGCTTCCCATTTCCAAGTGGGCTGCAAGACATTTACACGCCGCGGGCCGATAAGCTTCTTGGAGTGAGATTAAATCATCTGGACTACCAGCGGAACGCGCCGTCGACAGTGCACACGTTGTTCTAACCCACTGGGTTTGCTTCACTTCAGCCCATAGATTGATCTCTATCCACGCCTTACTTTCTCGCCTCTGATGCTGATGTTAGCTTGTTAAGCACTGGCACCGTTGAATGTCAGGCGAAATTGAATTCTACAGTCCAAATAAGGTTGAGCGGGTAAAAGGGCACGGCTGCGCTGACTCCATTTTATTACCTTTGCTTCCGCTCCATCTACGTTCTAAACGCGGCACACACTTGCTTAATGGCAAGCAACGGCTAGCCATACTAGCTTCGAGGTTAATATTGTGGGGCCGGATGTGGTCCGGGTTCGCGTCATTAGTAGATATCGTGAAGCGGTGATGGGACTACACACGTGTTCATGTATACAACCTTGTGCATGTTTGTTCGCTCCTGGCGCTCAAGCACACATGTGAGCCAAAACAAATCGATAGATGCGTGTCCGACAGGCGTATCCGACACGCCTCACACGGAATAGGGCCTCGGACTCCCCACACCGCACAGCACTGCAAGATATTCGTCGATGCAAGCCCAACCCCTGCTCCCCATTTCCCACGAACCCGCGCGCAGCAAGCTACACTGCAATTGCATGCATGTTTCATCGAAACAGGAGCTTGCGCCTTCTTCTGCGCCTGGGCAATTTATAGTTGACCTCATTCTCGGGTTGTGTTGCGTTCGGGACCCACAACGCCATGAGGCCCCGGGAGATAGTCTTAGGGCGGGTGTACGACAGCCGTGAGACGGTGCGACGGTGATGATGGGTGGTTTTCGGATTGACGGGAGGGTGGTAATGAGGCGGGAGAGCGGCGAGATGCTGCAATGAGGTGCGTACGGGAAGGGGCAGAATCGGGAGAGCATGAGGACCCGGGGGTTGTATTTGGTCAGGACGAGTTACGGCTGAGGCTGTGCTCCCTGACCGGACTGTACGACGATGATGACGATGATGTATGAGCGGGCGTCATTCGTAGGAAGGTGACATGTGGACAGGCGCCTCCTGCGCCTCCGATGGCGATGGCGATGGCGATGGGTGACGACCCGAGCGATGGGACGAGTGTGGTGGTACCGCATATTAGGATCGCGGGCTTTACTAGAGGGACAACGTTTTCCAATGTCGTACTATGAATTAGCATGCATCTAGAGCAGATGGTACCAGGAACCGGGAAGCATAGTCGTACAGTGGTCGTACAGTGGCTGCACATGGTTCAGACGACAACACGTTCTGGCACGCGAGATTCGAGGGGAGCTGCAGGTGAGGAAGGAGAGGGCCAGGGAGTGGATGGATAGATGGGGAGTGTGAAGTATGAGGCCAAAAGCACACGACACGACGTGATGTGCACCTCTGGGAGTGAAGGTAAGGAGATGCTGGGATCGGGACAACTGACACCAGATGCACTCCAGCTCTGCCATCACAGTCGCCTTCATGCTCACAGCTGCCGCAGCCCTCAGACCCGCGGGTCGACTGCATTCGCATTCCGCACTTCTCGCCCCTTCTCGCTATGTTGCACCTCTCCCCATGAATCTCACGAATCGCCAACTTCCTTATTCGAAGGTCCATGCAGCTGGCACTTCCCATTCCACACGCCCCAACCTCCCCATCCAGCCCTTTTCTGAAACACATATAGCAAAACCCCCTCCCTCGCGCTCAATCAAGCTATACGAAGGAGCGTATACGCCGGGTTCCCCTTTCGGCAGTCCAATCCCCCCCCTCAGAAATTCGCAGACTCGAGCATTCCAAAAATCCTGCGTCAGATGCTCGTTTCCCGTTCCGGCTAGGCAGGCCAGGCCATGATTGCCACCTGGCAGGCCGGCTATCCCGGTATCTTGGTAAGTTGGCACGGCAAGGTCGGAGGATTTCGAGCCGACGGCTGGAAGGGCTTCGTCTTCGGGGGGGAAGGTGGCATGTGGAGGCGCGACGGCCGTGGCCCGATGCGAGCTGTGCGGGTGCAGGGTGGGCGTGGGCGAGATGTTGGTGGTGGGACGTGGCGCGAGCGGGGTGCAGAAATGAGCAGGCGAATCAGCGCTTCACGGTGCCGCGATTGTTAATTTTGAAAGCGATGCGCGGCTTGCGAGGGCGGAGGCCGGCCGAGTTTGGGGCTGATGAATCGGCGACGGTGGAGAGGATTCTGGGGGTGAGGGTTGAGCGCTTTTTGGATTCGAGTTGACACATGTGCTCCCCACACGCTGGCCTGCTCCCACGTCTCTGCCCTCCCGTCGCCCTCGGTCGCCCTCCAGTGCGTGAGGACCTTCCTAATCGCAGCCAAAAACCACAATTCTTTGCCCAACGCGCGTCTGTGTCCGGCGTACTCAACGCTCTTTGTCGTCGCGATAAGCACGCCCTGCACATCCCTGCTCCGCTCCCACTCTCCGCCCACACACCCGGCCATGTCCTCCCCCCTCCTCCATTCAACACATCTCCTTCCTCGCATCGCATATCCATCGAGAGAAAAAACCGCTTCTCCAGCATAACGCCCCACTCGCGATAGCCGTCAATCTCAGATGGCGCAAGACCAGGCAGAAAAACGTCATGCCAGGATGTGATGGCTGGCCACATCCCAGGCCCAGAGCCTCGTCTCCCTTCTCCGCAAGCAACCAGACGAGCGCTCATCTGATCTACCACTAGATCTGCCGATCGGCTGCTATAATGACATACCCGTACGTAGTCGTACATAACCCACATGCACACATGTACAAGTCCGGCCCTCATCTCCTCCCATCTCATCGCGTTCGGGTTCGGCCGCGTCTCCAAGAAAAAATAATGAGGCTCGCCTCGCTCGCCCCTCCCTTCACAGCTGGGACGGAGCCTTGGGAAACAATCCCTGACTCTGCCTGACTCTCGCCGTCGTCGTCATCATCATTTCCACATCCGTCCTGTTTTGCGTCCTGGCCCCATGTTGCAGCTTGCGCTGTAGTAGATAGCCTGGCAGACTTTTTCGGACGACGAGGCGGCTTTGGGGAGGAGGGGGGAGATGGGGATCTCAACGCGCGTGCGCCCCCGAATCGTTACCCTGTGCTCGGGAAATGGAGGGGGTACGATCCAGAGCACGTTATAGCTGTTAGCTGCGCCGTACTATACGTCCCATTGGCGGTTTAGCGAGGAGTGTTGGCACCGCGCGGGATGCCCGCGTATATGTCACCCGCGGAGATAGAATTTTTTCATAGGCTGGCCAGTGATGGGGTGGACGCAAAATTTGGGGGAATGCGGTCGTGGGATTGGTGGGATTGGTGGGATAGGTGTTTGTGTGTGTGTGTGTGTGTGTGTGTGTGTGTGTATGTGTGTGCCTGTGTTTGCGAGGTGCGAGGTGGCGTACTGGGGAGGGAGTAGTAGTTTTGCTCTAGATACAACTGTGCATGCAGGTGACTGTGTTTTGGGTGAGGGGTACTTTGGAGGGAGGCAGGTACAGTGAGGCTCAGCGTTGAAGGAGCTATTCCGAACGTTAATTATGTGGAAATCAAACGTCAAAGTTAATGTGAGTAATAGTTGCATACCCGTTGCATCTCCTCCATTTCCTTTGGCTCGTCTCCCAACCTATTACCGAGCATTATTCCCATCGAACTGCTGGTCCGCGGTCCAGCGTGCACAAAAACCGTCTGTAAGGCTATTACCGAAGCCGCACCACGATACGTATTTTATCTGATAAGACTCGTTTAAGTCTCGTCTAGATGATGTGCCACGGCAATCTAGTCGGGCAGATCTTTTCGCATCTGCTGGTGCCTGTCCGAGCCTGCAGAAGCGAGTTGAGTAGATGAGCGGTGTCAATTGCGCGCCTCAGCCCCTCGCATTCGGATCGGTCGGGAAGCGGTGAATACCTTCCTACATGCAGTGAGGGACCATATCACCGCGCAGCACAGCGTGGCGTGTCGTTTGATGAGCGGTTTTGTAGCAGGGAGCCCCTCTCCTTGTAAACGAGAAGCCAGCTTCCTTTTTGCGCCTTTATTGGATATAGATGCTTGGATAATGATACATGCTGTGCGGGGGAATACAAGCAGATGATACGATGTGAAAACTTTTCAACATCATACATGCTGAGGAAGACAAATCGCGCAGCCCGTTCCCTGATGTAGACAGACTAATCGAATGACATGTTTTTTTCTGTGGTTGAAACCAGGCCTTTCGCCAGAAGTATAGTGGGAGTGGGTATCCGCGCTGGTGCCATCCTTTACAACACCACTAATGACATTAATCACGTCGTTACACCCGAGATATCGTACGCCAAGTGAAAGACAGAATAGAAATGTAATGCCCAACTCTGCACTAGATTGGGTATCATGTCCGGAACCCCCCGCCCAAAACCGCAGATGGCCGTCTGCTGGAAACCCATCGAGTAGGCCACAAAAAACTCCTGTGATTATCGTATCGTAGCCTATGTTCATCGAAATCACCATATTTATTGTACAGCATTTAGATTGTATCATGAGTACATTTTGCGCTCTGGGAAGACCATGTCGTCGTATCCGTTTTGTTGGCTCTGGAAGCCAGACTGCTGCATCGAAGAGTTGAAGTCGTAGCCGTTGTCAGCCTTCTGTACCGTCTCGGATGTTAGCGACGTGCTTCGGCTGCTTCGGTCGCTGCCGGAGTTGGGGTAAGATCCGTTGTAGTCCCGGTGTAACGACGTGGCATTAGCGACTGTGTACGGGGAACAGGAGGTGGCTGCGGCCGGAGCGGCGGATATCTTTCTGTCTTTGCCTCGGCCCTTGATCCCCTTGTTGGAATTCTTGTACAGCGATGCGAAGTATTCCCAGAGCTCCTTGTCCTTCTCCGAGACATATTGGCCTGGGTTGATGGACGCGAACCTTGAGGTGAGGTATCGTAGCGTACCGGCATGGAATTTGTTTTGGTGTGACTAGGAATTGTTAGTACACTGATTTGGGGGTTCATATCATCTTTCCTTACCTTGAGGTTCCCAAGCTGAGTAAATTGCTTTCCACAGTCGTCGAGTTTGCACATGAATGGCTTGACTTGTAGGTGGACAATCTTGTGGGCTCGAACATTGCCTCGCTGGGCAAACGCCTTGCCACAAACGTCGCAGTTGTACGGTCTCTCTCCTGTGTGCCGTCTTTCGTGTGTCTACAACGGTTAGCGAAGATCAATGTGCAAAGTGGGAGAGACTGACCTTTAGGTTTCCGAGTTGGGAGAATTTTTGTCCGCATGCTTTCTCCTTGCAAAGCTGCAACCATGGTTAGCATAGTTGAGAGAAGATGGCCGGGTATTTGCTCACGAAAGGCTTGACACCTGTGTGAGCTCTCATGTGGATCTCGAGGTGGGTCTTCTGGTAAAAGCTCTTGTTGCAATCCAACAGTTTGCACTTGTATCTCTTCTTTGGATTGTCGCTGGGTTTTACTTCTCCTTCTTCCTGCACTGGTAGTGAGTCTCTCGTTGCTAGAAGAACGTCGTGGCCAATGTCGCGTACCTTTGGAGGTTCTGAATGCTGTTGTTGAGGGGGGGCAGGCTTCTGCTTAGCCTGGATTGCCTTCATCAGGGTGTCCACGTCGGTAGCAAAGTCGATAGCGCAGCCGTCCTCCGGCTCCGAGTTTGATCGCTTGAAGTCGTTACTGTTTGGAGCGTCGTGGTACATTGGGCTGGACTGGACTGGGGAGCTACTCTCTGCCTTCACTGGCGGGGTCCTCTCCACTGAAAATTCGCTCGGAGCGTCTCGTGAGGTAGGAACCTGCGGGATGCTCGTTGTTCCGGCATAGCCCGTAGAGTGCGGAGCCGGTTGTGGATAGTTGACGGGGAATGCGTGCTGCATGTTGTACGGATTGACAGGCAGTGTGTCGAATGCGAATACTCCTGGCTGGTACGGCATCGAGGTAGCCATCGTGTGCGCCGGAAACATTGGCATGTTGATGTCCATGTGGGAAGTGGTGGCCTGGTAGGCTCTTGACGTCGGCGGGAGTGTCACTGTTCTCGACGAGGAGTCGTACGACGATACCAGACCTGACATGTTCATGTTAGGGACGTGGATGGTTTGGTCAGGTCGACGGTGCCAGAGGCCGGGGTGGTGAGATGCAACGACGGCCGTCATTGCTGATAAAGGGAACAGCAAGAGGTGGGTAAGTGGACGGCTGAGAAGCGAGAGGGACTGTGCCGAAGGCTTGCGGGTTTATGTGTAGATCGAATGGCGTGGGAGCAATTTGGTCATGAGGTAGAGATATGCAAAGAGAATTGGGGGTTTACATATAGTTGGCCGCTTCGAAGCATCCCGCGAACGGCAAGGATGACGATGTTGCGGAGCAAAGCGAATGGGCTTGGGACAGGGAGGCCTGCTCGAGATCGAGACCACAATGCAGAGACGGCGAACAAGCAACTTGCGTTTCCATGCAAGCCAAGGAGGGATGGGGAGGAGGGAGAAGCTCGCTCAGATGGCAACCCTTGAACGCCCCCCATGAGCACGGCGAGGGCGCTTGCTGGGGATGGGCCAGCTCGTACTAAAACAGATGCCTCATGCCGAGCAGGTCTGTGGGCGCTGTTCACACACGGGCCAGTAGTGTCTCATGAGGTGTGGGGGTTAGACGCCCCAACCGCGTCCCATTGGCTGCTCTCCGAGGGCGATGTCGCCGGCGGTGCAGCCGGGGAGGGTGGTGAGGGTAGTGAGGGTGCCTCGAGGGGGTGGTTTGGGAGCGGCCTGTGGTGAGGATATTGCGGGCAATGTCTTTGCGTCTGGTTT